>WSFP011461223.1:0-18840 GCA_009831015.1 Picea engelmannii | reverse complement strand
TGTAAGCTGGAGGTATTCTACACTATGCGTTGAAGGTGCAAGTCTACATTATGTGAATAGAGGAGTTGATGTCGAACACAATGAGAATTTGTTTGATTACCAGTCATTAAGGTATATCGTTAACAAATGTGATACAACCTACCGATAATGAAAGTAGGCATCAAGACACCAAGTACATTTTTACAAGTGTGAATAAGGGTGTTGAGGTCGAACACTCAAAGAATCCATCGATCGGGAGACATTGATGTACTCCCAACTGTCGATGGCGGGAGAACCTGCCACTGATGACTACAAGCCTCTAGGTACTCATAAGACTCTAGGTCTCATTTCCATAATATATGAGTTGAAGTCGATGGAAGGAGACTCGTTGAAAGCAGAGAATTAAGGCATCTTTCATCAGTTAGCACAAGGTACAAAGTAGTAGCTTGATGATTGGAAGGAGCTCGGACAAATAAGATGTTCACGAACCAACGACCTTGTGCATCTTTTGCATACACCAGATGTAAGCAGTGCACAAAAAAGACCCTTTGAATAGCAGCTAATAAGGAAGACTACTAACAAAGGCGAGGAAACCACCAATAAGGCTAATGGCATCCAAGACATTGCACGAATCCCAATGTGTGAATAGATTTCTTGTTGTTAAACATAAGGAAAACCCCCTAGTCAGTGACCAATAAGGAGATGTCAATTGTTGGGTTCAAGGTTACCTACCTATAATGAAAGTAGGACCAGGGTGCATGATAGGACTACAGCTTCATGTAACTCTAAGACACATTGAGGGTATGGCCGACATGCAAAGTCAAGAGTTATGAGAAATGGCCAACACAGGTTTATAGACTTCCTTTGAACAAGAGCATGAGACATATGCAGGACTTCGGCAACATAGACTTGATGATGAAACTTCGTGATGCAGGAGGCATCAACAAAATTTCCATATGGACTGGAAGAATAACCAGTCGGAGGAGTAAACTCTAAGTAATGAGCTCATCTTTCTAAGGTCATGCTAAACCCAAAATTCGAATGACAAGTGGACTCAAAATTTTGTGCTATGTTCAAAGGCGACACGACTGCTCTCAATATGAGATAATATTATTTTCCCTCCCGTCTTTTTTTGTTTTTTCATAGGAAAATAAATGTTATGATACAATAGAGGAAACGAGTGTCACGAGTAAGAAACTAGCTCCAAACTGTGGAACATACCTATGCTCAATGCAAGGAAGTGCATGTGAGGCATGGACACTCGAGGGAATGTTTCCTCTTAGAGTATAGGGTGTCAAGTTGCAAAGGATATAAACAAGGCTATGCTTGGTTGGTGATGCAAATTGTTGAGGTAAGAGGCTTATAACAAGAAAGAGGGAACCGGAAATAGGCTCAATACTGCAAGCAGGAGAATGAAATGCAATTACAACTTAACTCCAAAGAATGTCATTTTTCGTAAATTCAATCCCCTAGGTCTGAAAAAGTATAAAATAATACCCAAGAGAACTCTGCTATCCAATGTTGACTAGAGTGTTCATTTTTCATAATTAATCTACTTAGTCCGAAAAAGGGTTAAACTTACACCAAATGGACGTCATTTCAAAGCCACAAGTGTGAAAGAGACAAGTTCACTCGACAATCTTTTCGCTTTTGAGAGAGTCGGAAAAGAGCTTAAACAAGACTCGGTGGGAGTCCCATAGGTGAAGATCAGAATGCTTGTGAGTAAGAATATGGGGTTCGAACGCAAAGTCATATCAGAACTATAAGGGACTCTCGATCCTATGGAATAACTTTTGCATGGGCACCAAATGGCACAAAGGTTCTAACTAGGGCACCCATGTTTGGTAAGCCTCTACCACTTAATAACGACACTTCTAGTAGCAGTAAGAAGGTTATGTGTCGCTAATAAATGGGTTTGTACCTAAGGCATGTGGATCACAGTCATAAGACAATGCAATAATGTCAAATGAAGTGACAACCTATTCTATATGTTGGTGAAAGGAAATACCTGTCGAAGTCACGAACAGGCAGTATGACGCTGGAAATCGCCAAAACCCTGGACAAAACCACCAAAACGAATTCTTTCCACTATACTGTTAGTCCACGAGGTCAAAAATTAGCATAAACTATATAGAGTGGGTAAAACATTTCTCCTAATATTAAAAAATAGACTTTTTACCATACCATTTGAGTTTTTTCACCCACATAGTGCATTTTAGGCCATTTTCCCTTCGATATTCAAGTGTCGATTGCGGAAGCTACGATACACAGAATTAGAAACCGTCTGGACCAAGTAAGTTCCCTTACCCTCCTCTTCATGTTAAGTGGATTAAAATTCAATTTTAGGTCAAAATGTTTTATTATAGAGGGCGCAAGATGTGAACTAGGGTGTATGCGGGTGGTAGTTCATCGGGTCGCGTACATGGAGACATGTACACGGGCAAATCAAAGCTTGCATGTGTATATGTGGCCCTATACACGACTGTTAACACTATAGACGATGTACAAGTGCGCAAACAATTTCTTTTATAAAATTTAACTCAAAAAAATGGCTTTCCTTTGGCAGGATGGTGCTTGAATGGAGAGAGAGGGAGCATGAAGAGGTAGATGTAGTAGTGGAAAGGAATGTATGGGTCCAACTAGATCTAAAAATATGTGGCCTTTACAAATTTTGGGCTTTCAAAGGAATGAGGTGTTGGAAATACTGAGAGGGGGGGTGAATCAGTGTTACCTTTTTTTAAACAATTAGCAATTACTCTAATATTTTATTAATCACCACAAAGATCAACTATGGACTTGTATTTAAAACCAATTATATAAATATAATTAACAGGAATTACAAGGTTTTATAAAGAATAATCTGAGATAGTGAAGGACACCAATCCTTTTTAGAGCACCAACTCTAGGAGACAGAAATCCCCTTCTCCAGGGCACCAACCCTAGGAAGCACCAACTCCCTTGTTTTAGGGCACCAACTCCATTTTATTCACACTTTACATGGTAAAGGATATGAATTCTTCTTTGCTCATCCCTTCCACCCTCATTGCATAAGTATCATCAGTTCTTCTTCTTTGGACTCTACTTCTGCTTTTTGGTATGATCTGGACTGTAGAGCCACTTCTTCTTCATCGTTCTTTCTTGCCTATATAGTCTTCCAACTGGTGTGAGCGTTGAAGCATTGTGTCCCGTTGTTTGGACCATTTCACCTCTTCATTTAAATTAACAGTAATAACATTTGACTTTCAATTTAGAATTAATATCTCCCTCTATTATTATTCACACATTAACATGAAATCTTTTCAATTTAGAATAGGGATTTTCATAAATCGATCATAGGTGTAGATCGATTTCTTTTAACTCGATCCCATGCCTTTTTATTTTATTCTTAAGCTTTTGTTGTGTCCCCAGTTCTCCACCAGAGCTTATTTGAGCTTTTTTATTAGCTTTCTAATTCATTGGATGTATGTGATCACTTAATATCAATCAGGATAGAATCCAAATCCTATCTGGTTCAAAGTTTCTTCATGACAGTAGAAATTCTTCCTCTGTATGTTAAAATTTGTGCAAACGCACTTTCAGGACCTCTATTCCATATGACCATAGGTGGTGACTAAGCGCTAGGTCGAGTGAGTGCTTAAGCACTTATCAAGATTGATGGTCGCATTTTATTTACACGTTTGATATGGACGGTTCTTGTTTACTTTGGCACTTCGGCGTTTCAGGACTCAGACCTTTGCAATATTCAAATTATTTTGGAGTATATTTCTCTGAAGTGCATATACTGTATTCACTAATAGATCGGATAGTAAAAAAAATTCTCGAGGATCTTAGATCAACAACCAACGTTCACTTCGACCTTCAACGCTTTGGGTATTTTAGTTGGTAGAAGAAGTTGGATATCCCCGGAGGATGTAGTCTCAGAGTGACGTGGTTGCTGACGTCATTGTTTACGTGGCATTGGCTGAGTGGTCACCACGTGTCACCTTGATTCATGACTTTTGTATACCTAATGTGCCAACTATACCTTGACACTTGTCACCAACCGATTGGGCCATGTGTCATATTTGTCTTCTGCCACATGTCTTACTTCGTGGCTTCGGTACTTCGCGGTTTCATGAGTTTTGGCACTTTTTATACCATCCTTTGATTATTGTCGAATTTCCAAATAGATCTACCACTGTATATTTTCAATTGTCTTGATCTTACGACCTTTATTTATTCTGGAACTCCAAGGTTCGGGAGTTCTTGGTTTATCTGAGTTGTTTATCGTTGGAGTAGGTCAAGGTTAGAGTTGACCACCTTCTTCCTTGGTGTGCTCTCAATAGATCAACGGTTGACGGGATTTCCTATTCTTCCTCAGATCCAACGGTTGATGGGGGTTTGTGACTTTGGGGCTTCGACCTTCAGGTAAATTCTCCTGTTCTAGACTCCTTTTCACTGGAGTGGTCAACGTCGAAGTTGACTGAAGTTCGTTACTTCGGGGCTTTGGTCTTCAAGTAAATTCACATGTTCTAAACTCATTTTCGCCGGAGTTCGTGACTTCGAGGGTTCGACCTTCGGGTAAATTCACTTGTTTTGGACTCCTTTTCGCCAGAGTGGTCAGTTTCGAAGTTGACCACCTGATCCAACGACTCCTGTTGGTCCCAAGGATATCATAGATCAGTGGTATGTGTGAGATCTTTTAATCTGAGACTACGGGATATTGTGGCTTACATTGTCCTTCCATTAAATTCAATCGGACGGTAGAGAATTCATCTGAAGTCCCTCCTTGATCTAACGGCTGGAGAGATCACACGAAGCTCCTCCTTCAGATCTGAGGTTTGAGATTTAATTCTTCCCAACCTTTGACTTCGCCTCAATCTAACGATCTTGGATTGTCCCGAAATAAGAATGAACGTCTCATGTGCGTCATCTCTTCTGAGATTCGATTAATGTTTTTCCTTGTGAGCTTTAGGTTTGTACTAGATTCTTTTGCACCCTGTTGACATCAATGAAAATATAGTACCATTGTGTCCAACATGAGGGATCAAGTGAGGTTACTCCATATGCTCGTAAACTATTGGGATCCAGAGACATAGGCCTTCAATTTCGATGGGAAACCATTGAGGATTAAAGTAGACGACATATATTTCATTACAGTATTGTCTCGTCGGGGCGAGGTAGAAAATCTCAAGAACAGGGGGGTTGGGGGTGGTATGACCATGGAGGATTACATTGTCATCCATTGTGTTGAAGGCACAGACAAAGTAGGGAGCCAACTCCCAATTAGGGTGATCGAGAACCTGAGTTTGAAGATCGTCATACTTATTCCTACACAAATCTCGTGGTCGGCCTCGTTGCACTAGGCATCAAGGCCACTCATGTTCTATGCAGTGGAGTGTTTATGACCCATTGTTTATAACTGGTGTACCTCGTTGTTGACTAACATGAAGATTCAGTTGACAGATTGCAAACAAGGGAGAAAGAGAAACATCAGGTTTGCATCCATCTTGTGTAGTTTTTTTCTTTGAGTGGGTTCCAGGTTTGATCCCTAGAGTAGAGATCATTCTGCATGGACCGCGCGATCCATCCATGTCATGGTGGATCGACGTTATGAGGCGGCTAGGAGGTGGTAGGGTGCCAACCCCCTACAACAATGAGTTCTTTTTCTGGTGGCGCCGACAGGTGATAGCCATTGACGACTACCCCTTTGTTGGGATCGACTACAGAGGAGATCCAGATATGCCTTTGCCAGCAGGTTCCGCCTACGGTGATATTGGTCAGAAAAGTTTTTATATATTTCATTTTTTTGTGTTTTTCAAAAAGAATAAAAAAAACGCAAATATTTTTGTATGGTATCAAGTATTAATAATTGTTTTTTCATGCAAATGTAGGTCTGCGACGACCAGAAGGATTCCCACGACATCGACAGACAAATCGGGGAGATGAGAACGCAGGAGGAGATGTGGATAGAGTGCTACAAAATGTGCAGGGAAACTTGTCTCAATTGACGCACAGGATTCCTATGGTCAGGTGGAGGATCTGCCAGAGGCTATGCAGCGGCAGGTGGTGGGGGTGCCCCATGCTTGGGTGCGACTCTTTCGGTGTCTCGTAAATGTCGTATTGCGTTATCATGATACACATCCAGCGCCACAGGCGTAGATGCCATGGTCATATATATACCGGCCATATATGTATTTTGAGGGTGTGAGCCCCATTTTGTACTATGACACTATATTTTTTTTAAAGATGAAATATAAAAATTTTGGTCTTCGACTTTACTTATATAATGTGTACATTCATGAATGTGTTTTCTTTACTTCAATTATGTGACAAATGTCAGTCTAAAACATAATTAGCATATGCATCAAATACATGATTAGAACTTCTAGGTATATGATTATAAGTAAGAAAATCAAAGTATCATTCCAAAAGTTGTACCCGTAGGAATCGTCGGAGTAGAGTAGGGTCTCGCACACGATAATTGTCGTTTAACTGAAATACAACTAAATGGGAGTCTGCGTGAACCTCTAAAGACCGGACACCATGTGAAATGCCATCGCATAATAGTTCTATAACGGTGCTATACTCAGCCACATTATTTGTTGATGGCTCCAGACAAACGCCAGCTTAAGACACCAGTTGGCCCTCGGGTGAGTAAATGACCCACGTGGAAAAAGCCATGTTATGTGTATGATGACTAGCACCGTCTACGAATCCCAAGTAAATTGAAGACTCCATTGACATCTGCCAACCAAGGGAAAACTTGATAAGTAAGATGTTGACACAAAGGAAAAGATGTATATACACTAAGATACACTAGTATACAAAGAATCACGCCCAAGATTGAGGGCTCAAGTGTAATATTTTTTAAGGTAGATCACATTTCTAGGCTCATCCAGCATATTCCCTTCCTAATCCTCCAATTTGTAGGCTCCTTTCTCCATACACATCGCACGATATAAGGATCGTGCCACATGGGATTGAACTTGCCTGCCCCCAACGGTTCTTTGGCTTGGTCATACAGGAGAACCCAGTCACCCTCAGCATATTGTCAAGGACATAGAAACCTACCATATTGAACCTTAACACATCATTTATTTTCTTTGATGTTCATAAAGGCATCTCGACACTGCTCAACTAGGTGCTCTAGGTGTACGAGGCGTTCTTCAAGATTGGATGTGTCAGGGAGGAGCTCAATTTCCAGTTTGAGGGAAGGGATTTTGCATTCAATCATAAGGATCGACTTCATGTTGTGTACTAACTAAAAAGCATAAAAAATGATGGAATTCTTAATCGAGGTTCAATATGCCCAAAGTGCAGGGTAAAGCATTAGATGTCAGTCGGATTTACTTTGGCTAACAGTTTTTTTGCAAGATGATCTTGAGAGATTTATTCACCGCCTCTACTTGTCCATTTGTCTGGGGATAATAAGGGGAAGAATGACCATGCTTAAACCCCAGTTTTGATGCTAACTCCTTCATCATTTCATTATGAAAGTGACTACCATGATCAGTGACAATCTCTCTTGGGATTCTGAATCAGGCTATAATTTGGTTGAATACAAAAAATGTTTTTTCTTACCATCAAATTTAATGATAGGCACGGCCTCTGCCCATTTAGTGAAGTAATCCACGACCACGATAATATGTTGATTCCCCCCAGCCAAATCTGGGTTATAGTCCATAAAATCTACCCCCCACTTGGTGAAGGCACTGACAGTGATGACTAGGTGAAGAGGGGTTGAATGTGAGTGCATTTTCCGAGCGAACACCTCGAAAGGGTGACAATTCTTGACTGCTTCAACACAATCTTTAAAAATTGATGGCCAAAAATAATAGGCTCGCTAAAAATTTTGGGTTGTCGCAAGCCCAAATAGATGACCACCACAAGCCTCACCATGACAGTCATTGAGAACCAACTCAGCTTCCTCATGAGTCAAGCAATGACGCAAAATATTATCTACTCCTCGACGACACAAAGTGTCATCGATGATAAGGTAGTTTTTTAATTGATAACATATATGTCGTCAATCGTCTCTCGACAGATGTTGGGATAGCTTCAAGGTTTGAAGATAGATTAGAATGTCTCCATACCAGGTGTCCAAAGACAAGATAAGGAAGATATGTTCATCCGTGAATGAATCATCATGAATAACATCCTCATATAGTCGAGGGAAGTTTGATATCAACTCAGCAAAAACTAGTGATTTCTTAGACTTTGTCGAAGCAAAATCGAGATCAAACTCTTGCAAAATAACAATCCACTTATTGTATTTTCCCCCTATGATACGCCTAGTAAGGACGTATTGAAATGGATTGATATCAGCCACTATGGTAGTTTTGCAAAGTAATATATAATGTTGCAATCTTTGAACTGCATGTACGGAAACCAAGGCTAGTTTCTCAATGTGAGAGTATTTAAGTTCAGGACTGACTAAGTTTCGATTGAGATAGTAGACAATGTGCTCGTGGAGCTCGTCGTCCTCCTGAACCAGAACCATACCAATCGTCTCTTGGATGCAGCGATATAAAGCAAATAGTCCCTATTGTAGTCTCGAGGCTTTAGTAGAGGCACTGATACCAAGGATTTCTTAAGAGCATCAAAGGATTCTTGGGCTCGCTTATCCCATATAAACGGAGTGTCCTTCTTCAAATGATACATGAAACCCCTATTAAATCAGCATAGTTCACTATCAACTGACGCAAGAAGTTATCCTTCCCCTGTAAACCCTGAAGTTGTTGAATGTTGCACGGGGGAGGCAACCGAAGTATTTCCTTAACCTTCATAGGATCCACCATGATCCCATGCTCAGAGACTAAGAATCCTAAAATACGGCCAGACCTAACGCAGAAGATGCATTTGTGAGGGTTCAAACGGATGCGATAGTAACGTAATCTCTCAAATACTAGTCAAAGGTGAGAGGACTGATCTACTCTCTTGCGACAATGAGCAACGAGATAATCGAGGTAAGCTTCGACAATATGCTCGAGATCATGAAAACCAAAGCTCATGGCGTGTTGGAAGGTTGCTACGACGTTTTTAAGGTCGAAAGGCATTTTCCGGTATGCAAAAGTACCCTAAGGACAAATAAACATAGTATTATGTTGATTCTCAGGTTTGATATGAATTTGATTATATTCTGAAAATCCATCCATAAAAGAACAAACTTTGTTTCCCACACACTCATCAAGAATATAGTCGATGAAAGGAGTCGGGAAGTTGTCTTTAGGACAATCCTTGTTCAGGTCTTGAAAATCCATACATACACGGATGTTTCCTTTTTTCTTATTCGTGGGAATGGGGTTGGATACCCATTTAGTCAAGGGAACCGAGTATATGGAACCAGCATTAAGTAGCTTCTCTACCTATGCCTTAATAGCAGGGGCCTTCCTAGGATTAACAACTCTAAGACGTTGTCAAATAGGTCTAGCATCCAGATAAGTCTTGATCTCATGTTTGACGATGTTGGGGTCGATCCCTGGAATCTCTTCGTACGACCAAGAAAATACGTCACGAAACTCTTTGAAGAGATCAATGTAGATCTGAATTTCTTCAGGTGAACGATCTACATCGATACATACGTTCTCAATTTTTCCAGGAATTTGAGAGATGTCAATTGTGATGGTAGGAAAAATATTCACCATGTTTTCTTCGGCATAAACACCATGTGTATCTAGCAGAACCACAACGTGACCGACCATATCACTCAAGGTAGATATAAATTCATCATGTTCGATCCTAACAAGGTCTGGGACTAAATAAGAGCGATGATGCATATCGTCACAGGGCCTATCAGGACCATCCATGGCCTCTAATATGGCTTCATCTTAAGGTAAAGTATCGTCGAGGCAATCATGTGAACAAGACAATTGGGTGGCCCATACGAGCTTGAGAACAAGATCCTCCTCGTCCATCTGTGAGGAGAAAGGATCTGGGTGAGCAGTAGAGTTAAGAGCAACCTGATACACAACCTTTGTCGTTGACAGTGGCATTTCCATCCCAAAGTGTGACTGACCTTCATAGGACATGGTCGGCGAAGGTAAGGTCCAAGGGTCGTTGAAATACAAATTACGAAAAGGAACGGACCTCATTGATGACGAAGAACTACTGGAAATGGCATAAATGTGATGGATTGGTGCCACGAAATCAAAGCTACCCATAACAGGAATACATTTTGACACCATTATCTTCGGTTTCCTGTCGAGAATTGTCGATCACTGGGATTGAAGGTCCAATTGATGCATTAGGACTAGCATGCACAAAGGACAATTGATCAATCATCATTGTTTTCCCTTCATGAGAAAAACATAAAGTGTGGAAAACAGATGACACGACCGTGGTCATGGCATAAGTCTAATTACGCCCTCGTAATAAATTATAGTCAAGGGGTGCATCAACCACCTCGACATCAACCTCCACTGTATTTCCACCTAACTGGACCGGAAAAGCGAGAAGAATTATGTGGGGTCGAAAATAATGTCCATCAAATGCAGTCAACATAGTCATAGATTGGGATAGAGTCAGAGAGCCAATGGCTTTCCAACGGGTTAGGGACATCATGCACGTTGCAACACCTTCATCAATTACAACGTGTTTGATGGTATATTTTGTGTACTCCACATGGTTTTGAAAGGCCACATGGTAAGGCAAGCGAGGTTGAAAATTTGTGACGTCAAACTTAATAACCTTCGAGCCACACAAGTCTAGTGTTCCTAAAGCAGATAACAAGGTGTTCCTCTGTGGAGGACATGTCTAGACCACCTCCAAAGCCGACATCGCACAAGGGGTTTGACCTAGATCTTCGACAATAAAATAGTTATGGGAAGCTCTAGCATTGCGATTGTGGATAGAGCGTTTCAGTACTCCTTTCGTTATACGAGACAGAGACTCTGGTTTTTCGATCTGCAAGGGTGTTTCTAGAGGAGGGCGAGACTTTGGTCCTGTAACAGTCTGTTAAGAACCGTAATCATCATATCGAGTGGCTACATCAATCTGAGACTTGACCATTTTAACACATAGACGGTCACCTTCATGTGTTGAGGGGTTTTGACTCCCACTCGACGCATTTTCGGTGTTAGAGGACCCTGAAGCCATGTGTTGATTATGTGGAAACAGATTGGTCAGCACAGCAGGAGGTTGTAATAAGAGCCTCAAGGCTTCCTCAATTTTTGGGCATAGGTGGGAAACTTCACCTTACATTTTTCTTTCTTACCCTCACCAACATTATTATTCGATCTATCATTGCTAGAATCATCCTTGAATTTGTTATTATTTTTCCCACACTTATGATTAGTACCTCATCCTTTCTTTCTATTCTCTCTTGGTTGTTGATCACCATTTGGGTTGGTCGACAGTTGTACATAATGCACACTCGTCAACTGAGTGGGAGTGGAGGACAAATTTGAAGCTTGCCCTGCTACAAGATGGCCTAGAGACAAATCCTTTAAATAGTTCATCACCGAGTCTATAGACTTAGCATTTGCAGAGCCTATGATGCCATCGACATGAGGCCCAGGATTTTGTCTAGGGTCATAATTCGATCATGGCGCGTCAGGAAGAATTTCATACAACATCCCAGACTGAGCATATATGAGGTCCAGTTGTTGGACTTTGAAAATAGCTTCTTCCTCAGATGTCACTTTGGATGTAGAAACATCCTTCAAAATATAAGGAAATAAGGACTTAAGGAACCACTCCAAGAGAAACTATGGAGGAATGTAGGCTTTAATCAACCTCTTCTGTCTACGCCACCCTTGGATATGGTCTGAGATATGTGTGGCCTTATCTTGGCAGAAAGATGACAAAATTTCTATGTCAGCATCATAACAAACCGGCAACTGCGACCCCCATGAGGGTGCATTGAAATAGTCTCAAATGAATAGAATCGCCATTAAGAGAATTGGATGAGCACCAAAGATGAAAAGTAGTAACATGATCACTTGGATCCTCGCCATTCTTTCCCTCGAATTTTGGAATGTTTTAAGGAAGCTTGGTAGGGATGGGGGGCCATGATGGATCGTGATGCACTGGGTCATTCATTAATCTTGAAAAATCTAGAAAATTAAGCGTAGATAGAAAAGGGAGTCGGCGTTGCGGCGTCTAAGCCCATGCTCCTGGGAAAGATTGGTGTTGAGGGATTGTAGACCATCCAGGGTTCTAGTATATACCATGGCCTTGTCCGGTAGGGTAATATACTCCTCCAAACTGATTCATAAGAGGTTGTATGGGCACCATACCTGTTGGGAGGGCATAATGAGGGTTATAAATATTGCCCCCACCTGGAGGAGCTCCAGGCTGGGGGTTTCCCATAGTGTGAAACTGACCCCCTTCGGGTGGAACTCTGGAGGATAGAGGTGGATTTGTTATAAAAAATGTGTTTGTCAGAATCGGCATGGAGGAAGAAGGGGGAAAGGATGGAATATAGGAAGTGGCTTCTCCGTTCGATTGAGTACTCCATCCAGGATCATTGAGATTAGGATTAGACCCGGCAGGAAAAGGAGGTCGGCTTCCTACCATAGGATTCGTTTGGGGAATATGACCTCCACCAAACGAGAGAGGATTATGCAGAGGAGCCATGCCCCCAGGTCCAACACTAGGATTTGCATTAGTCGTTGGAATGGAGGATGAAATTTGCGATGTCATATTGGGCATACCAAAAGGAAAAGGGTTAGAGACCGAAGGTATGGATTGAGAATTATATCTAGGTGTACCAAAAAGAGACCCAAAAGGGTTCGTTGCTATGGGTCGAGTAGAAACCACAGGCTGGGTAGGAGTAAGGACGAGAACCTCCATCACAACAACCATATCAGTTGAAGGATTTGAAGGAGTCCCATTAACCACATAAGGTATAGGAGTCAAGGGACTCCCAATGTCATTCAGACTTGAATCAGTACCCATAACTAGACAATCACAAGTCTAGGAGGTGGAGATATATGCACCACGCCTATTAACTTTACGCCTTTAAGAAGGCAACTTCGGTAAAGAATCAAAATGTGGTGGTAATTTCAAAAAATGATGAGACCTGCGAGGAGGCTGGTCTTGCTCCATGATGACTCAATACTTGAAATATGAAACCAAATCCTAAGGCCAACTAACAATCAGAGAGCACACCAAAGTAAAACAAAAAGGCCAAATGCACACAAACATGATATAGTAGTTGAAAAGGGGCCTCCCTAACTAGAGTAGGTATTCCTCTCCCAAGAGGGGCCTTAGACTCCCTTCAAAATATTGGAGGTATTAGAATCAATTATAATGACCCTCGTCGGATTAACAGCGCAATCGGTCAAATCCCCCCGGAGAGGTAATCCTCCATAAAGGCTGTGTGTTTTCGGACCCTTATGTGACTCAGGGTACCTGCACAATAACCCCTGCAAGTAACCTATGTGGCTACCTATGTCAAGCAACTAGATCCACCATGATATAACCAATGTGCAGGCGAAAAGTTGTAATTATAGTCCGCCATATGGGCAGGGTAACAAATCTTGAAACCTTGAAAGCACCGCCTCTCATGGAGGTAAAGGTACTAGCAAGACCCCCATATACGAATGAAACCACAAAAATATCTTAAGCTAAGAAGGTATTAGAGGGTTATCTCTGCAACCAACTTCGATCAACCTCATGCTTAACTCTGGTGTGAGCGAAGCCTCCTGACATCACTAACTACACAATGGATTTCACCACTCCCTAGTCAGACACATATGTTTAGTTTAATATCCTTGGATAAGTTTACTCCCAAAATCCTATTCCAAGGCCCCATATCCTATGCTTGTTAGTATACCCTGAGAAATAAAATCGTTTCTAATCAATTTTAATTAATCAACGTTACTTTTAATGGCATTGTTTACTCAAGAGGTGTGGTCGTGAAACTGATGATATTATGACTCGGCATATCAAAGAAATGAATAAAAATACTGCTAATTCCTAATCTTAAATTCTCAATAAATGGTAAGCTTTTAAAATGCAACTTCTACAATTTTAATAAAATGCAATCTTTCCATATGTATCAAGATCAATACTAAGTACCCAAAAGAAGAAATGCCATAATGCAAAATGAGCAAAAAAAAAAATTGTATTTTCGATATAAAGAAAAGAAAATGCAAGGACTGAATAGCATCTTCACAAGCAGACCATGTTGCAAGCAAAAAGAGACAATCCAAACAGTATAACAAGAAGCAAACACTCATACCAATGTGCAAGGACAACCAATGAAAAAGATGATAAGAAAGAATACCACCCAAAAATTCAAAAATAGGAAGGTTTCCTATCACTTTGTAAGCACTCAACAGTTAGGACAGAGACCCAAGAAGACTTAGCAACCAACCAAACTCACCCAACAAACACCAAACTCAGCCAATAAGCCTAACAATTTTATGTAGTGATTGTTTGAGCAAAACTCGCGTATGTAGGCACCCTATAGAAGGACAACTTGCATATGTATGCATCTGTCAAGGGAAAAACCACATATATGTAGTAAGACACTGCTAGGGAAAGGATTAAGCCAAGAAACTTAGATTCAAAGTAAAATAGGTTTTCAAGCAATAAGACGACAAGGAAACTCAGGCTAACAGAGAGAAATTCAAGGAGAAAACACTCCAAACCCTAAACAGAAGATCAATCCCCAATATGGTCGTCGATTCTGTTACAAGGAAAATATCTCTATGGCCTCGGATAAACCACAACAGACGAAATGACTGCAGAAATCAAATCTAATCCTAAGTATACTATATAAATGAAATGCTAACAAGACAAGGTCAAGAGCCTACCTCGTCCAGGCGTTCAATGAATACCATCATTGAGCACGGAACTCAAAGATTTATACCTGCAACTTGTCCTCAACAACCAAGATATGCAAGAATATGGTGATAATATATAATGTTAGCATATAAATAGCATAATCCATTAACATACATGACAAATACGTCCATGGAATAATAATTCAAGTATTTGGAAGATATCAATTGGACGAGAAAAGAGTATTTCTATTAAAATTATCAACAGAAGTAGATAGGTGACAAACTTATATGTCGGCACATCTCGGAACCGAGAAACTAAGTCCCTCCAACTGGGCCTCCACCACTTCAATCCTCCACCAAAGGCAAGCTCATATAAAGGAGACAATGAGGTTCTCCATCAAAGAAGGAAGAGCTTGGGGGATGAACAATGAGTTCAGACTTTCAAGGATAAAGGGATGCAGACTCAATGTGAAGTGAAATTTCTCCAGAGTATCTTTGCTCTCAAAAGTTGAATTCTCTTCTTCTCCAAGGCTTGGATATGGCTCAATTTATAATCTTCAAATGGAACTGAAGGGCCGAGTCGGAGCGTTTCCAGCATATGGAAGGTCAAGGACCATGGATCTCATGATGTGACATGGAAACCCAACATAATTTTTAATTTTGAGCACAAACCCGATGTACACGAGTTGTAGTGGAGCAACCTGTGTATACGGATGTTGTCTAATTGGTAGGGCGTGTATATGTGGAAAAGTGTGCTTTTTTTTCTCTGGGAAGTATAAACGGAGACTTCAAGTCTACATAGAGAAATGGAAAGGCCATCCAAGCAAGTTGCATGGGGTGAGGCAAAATTTGCTATAACAAGCATTTAAGGGTTGATTTTATGATTTTTTTATACTAATGATGATTTCTTTTACCACTTTAAAAAAATGTGTCATTTTAATACCCCAATTTTAGAATGGGTGCTACCGGTAGGAGTAATTTTCAATTTGATGGTTGATTTTGAGGTTTTGGTTTTAATGGTACCAACTGCTAAAAATACAATTTCAAATTATCTATAATTTTAACGTTTTGAAAAAAATGTTTTTCTTTATGTAACATCATTTTTTTTATTTAGGTGTTGATTGTAAGGTTTTTCTAAACTATTGTATGATTTTTGAAGGCCATGCTTGAAAGATGTTGTAATTTTGACCCCGTTTGAAAAAATGGTGCTACCGGTAGCACCACTTTTTGATTTGGGAGTTGATTTTCATGTTTTTTATGCAAAAATATGGGTTTATTGGGTCAAAGTTCTCGTTTTGAGGTCACATTTCTCGTTAAGTCGGTAACTTTGTTGATATCCTTTAGGTTGAAATTCATTCCACTAGATATAAACTTTCTCTATTGACTGTGAAAGTACATTATCTCCACCTTAATCTTTCATCTATTTTAAGAATTGATATACGCTAGATCTATTATTGCAACCCAAAATCATTTTAACCTCATCATCGAAAAACAAAAGTGAAAATTTATTAATTTGTCTTATAGCACTTATAATTCCCATGCGATATTTATCCAACCTTTCTTGCATAATCACATTGTTGATGTCTCTTCAATAATTTACCCTTTACTTTTAACTTCTACAACCATTCCTCTATCCTACTCTATCTCTTTTTCATATTCAGAATCAAAATTATATTTCTTTCAATCCCTCCTTTCATCTCAACCTTATAATTATTTTCCTTCGAGTGTCCAGGTTCTCTTGTCTCTGAATCGTGAACCCTTATCTTTGATTCTAACTCTCCTTCAATCAAATCCATTTTCCCTTGTGGCTTCACCATCTCATGTTATTCATAACCACTTCACATAGCGACCATTGAACTAATAATAAAAAAAGTTTGCTTCTTATTATTCCCATAAATTTGTTTGTCCCCCATTAACTCTACCCTCTTAAAAACACGCTTATCAACATTATTCAACCTGCTCTTTTAATCGCTTCCCATTCTATAATATTGACATGAAAATTTTTATTTTTGGCCTACATTTCTCTCTAGTCTCACCGTCACAAATATGCTCTCAAACCCCAATGATTCATCATTCTCTTTTCATAATGATTCAAAACATCATTTGATTTCTCTTACCTCGAAATCCCATCTAGTTTGGCCTAAGTTGTTTCCCAACCAATCTGGTCAAACCGTAGTGCAATTATGCAATACATAACCTTAATTTCTTCAAACGGTACCCACACTATCCAATTAGCACTTTCAATCTCCTTTAAATGTGCTATTTATAACCAATGAATTTCCTTAAGTTCCAATTTCATCTTATCAAATTGTAATTACATTATATGTTATAATCCTTATTCCATCTTAACCTATGGTGATAACATTATAAACTCTAATTCTAACTCAGGTCTCCACCCTTCTTCATTTATATCCCACCCTCCCTCATTATCCTCATCTACAACCATCAATCTATATTCTCTTAAGTTAGATTGCCACACCCTCCATCTTATTCAAAAAGGATTTAACTATGTTGTGGCACGTCATGGCATTCTGGGTGAACACATCCTATGTTCTATTGAATCCATTACCCTTTAAATCCTCCCATTCATGAAGAAAAGGAGATTAGGCATGATCACGCCTAGATCCTCCTCTCTCGAAACCTTCCTAAACATAACCTCTTTAAGAAGATTCAATGCCCTTCATAGTCTTAATGATAACCGGGCCAATGTTTTCATTGTAAAATTTGGTAAAGGTAATACATCCATGATCATGAACAAACCAAATTACAAATCCAAAATACTTGATCTTATGTCCTCCTAATATTACCAACCCATTTCCAAGAATCCCACCAACAAAATCATCAACATGGTTACCAAGGTCATCAAATACTCCTCCCTTAATTCTTCTATAAAAAATAAAAAAAAACTTCCTCGTAATCCTCAACCCCACAAAAATTATGGAAAACCTAAGATCCACAAGAAATACAACACCTTAAGACCTATTTATAGTGAAATCGGATCTCCTACATATGCCTTAGACAAGTTCTTCATCGACAAACTTCAACCTTTTGTAGGTAAAACCCGTTCCTTTATAATAAATTTGGTTGACTTTATCCACAAAATTCACAATCTCTGTCTTTATGAAGAAGAACTTATGGTTAGTTTTGATGTTGTTTCTCTTTTAACGTAAATGCTCATCCCATAATCCCTTGACCTAATTTGTAAGTTAGCTGACCATGAGACCTTAAATATTATCAATATATCTCTTACATCTAATTTCTTTAGTTTCAAAGGTAAATTTTGTGAACAAACTAAAGTCACAATGATGTGCTCATCCTTATCCCCCATAGTAGTAAACATATATATGGAACATTTTGAAATATTATCCCTTACAAGATTCCATCTCAAACCCAAAAGTTGGTTTCAATTCATTGATTACGCTTTCATCATTTGTCCCCATGGCCATTCATCCCTAAAATCATTCCATGACCATCACAAAATAGTGTCTCCCCATAGCCCGATGTGTTAGCTTAAGTGGTTGAGTGTTGTGAATTACAAGTAAGAGGTCACGAGGTCAAGTCCCTAGGATAGCTTGATTTATATATTATTGGGCCTCACTTGATGTCCCCACCGGGTTAGGTTGCCAAAAATGCAATTGACTAGTTTACCTCCCATGTCATACTCAAAATGAGGGGAAGTACTTGAAGGGTTTCCCGGGATGTGTATTCCATCAAAAAAAAAAAATATTATATCCCCATATTTAATTTATCATGAAAATCCAACAAGATAACTCGATTCCTTTCCCTTGCAATAAGTGATCGTATGGCTCTCAACCATTCACAACAATTGGAGGAGTGTTTGATTGGGGATCCCTAATTCATTATGAATGTATATGAATTACTACAATGGGGGAATACTAATGGTTAAGAGAATCCATGAGATTTATTAACCCTTTGAGAAAAAAAGACCTTCCCTTTTCCATACAAGACCTATATTCACCATGTCATAGACACACAAGTAGCCTAGAATGTGTTGAAATAATGTAACTGCAAAGTGTATTCTTATTATTATTTGATATATTACTCATTGGATCAATCCCCATTGTGGATTGATCATGTCGGCTATTGTAAAAGGACCAAATCCCCTTTTGTGGATTGGTCATAATGT
>WSFP011461222.1:0-18840 GCA_009831015.1 Picea engelmannii | reverse complement strand
TATATTGCATGTGCTAACATTGAGATAAGAAAACACTTGCAAGGGCACCTTAAAAGAGCACTTAACCTATAAAACATTGAGCAGAAAGTGGGATGACTGTTTGCTGTCCTAACACAGCAAAAGAAGACAGCCAAACAGTTGAAACTTAGAGCCATACTAAGGTCAAGGACAGACCTTAGATGGCAGCCTCATAGGACCTTAAAATTTCTACATCACACATTAAGCATGTAGCAGCTGATTGAGATAAGGAAATAGATTTGGGCCTTTCATTTACAAAATAACAAAGATTGGAAGTAATCTGATGCCAGAACTTAGATCCACTAGAGTTTATGCTTGAGCTTGAGATGCATGCGTTTTTGGGCCAGGTACTGTCCTTGTCACCATTAATCCCTGTACCACCATCTTAGCTGGCCTGTGTTGACCTTGAGTGGCACACCACAAGGCCTCTAAGGTCCATTTATGGCTCCTGCAGGACCCAAGGATGGATCATTTGATCTGAACTAAGCACCAGTAATTCACAGCAACACTGTCACTTGAGAGAAAGAGGAAGATGGTCCCCCGAAAGTAAACCTGGAAGTTTGTTCCCAAGGTCTACCAAAAGGTAATGACAGTCCCCCTGAGGGCATTCCTATTGATCGTTCTGCTTCTGAATGAATCCATAAAAGAGCACACTCTGCTTGAGTACTTTGTCGGTCACACATCCCCGGAGGCCATGGTCAAGGCCTGGATAAACAGGGTATGGAAGCCACATGGTTGGCACTGCCACAGCAACCACAGCCTGATTAGAGGATTTTTTTTGCTCTCTATCTTAGATGCTGAGGATTTTTTACTCAAGGAAAGCACTCAACTTTGCCGCCCTTTGTAGGTGGAATTCACTGGCCTTCCCATGAAATTTAGACCCTTCATTGAACAGAACTTTATGCCAATAGGCGGCTTTATTTGCGATGAGTTAAACCAACTCTTCAACCCTCGGCCTCAAAAGAGAGTTTGTCTTAATATAAGATGAGATCATTTTAGTAATATCCACAAGTGACCAAAAGAATAGGTCAATGGGACTAGAAAATAAATAGATATAACTGAAAATGAGAGAAAAATTGAGTAAGGAATGAACCAAGAGGGTAAATCCTAGAAACAAGAGAAATACTACTCAACACTAGATATAGGAGGGAGTAGAGCCATCTTCATGCCCATCAATCCCTGAGAAAGTACCAATGCAAACCCTGATAATATCCTCTAAGAAATCCCTGGTGCTAAGAGGTACTCACTAGTTGAATTTGGAGGGAGCCTAAGCGTGGTCAATTGATGCCATCCTAACATTTGAGGCCAAAGAGAAAAATCTAGTGATGGCATGTGGTTGTTCAATCTAGGTTGGAATGCAGCTCTACATTAAAAACGGGTACATCTTTGTGCCCTCGTGAAAGTGGATCGTCTATCAATAGAATGGGAGGATGTGCATTGTCTCACCAACCTAGTATCGTCTACATCCAAGGCTAAGGAATTTGTACAGCCCTTGGCGCCTCCAGTAGCCAAAGTACGCTAGAACAAAGGAGGTGATCAACCTAGTAGGGCAAGGTCTTGATAAATATTGTAAGGTCTATCACCTTACATATATATAAAGCCACACTCCTAATCCGAATAGAAAAAGAAGCTACCAAGGAACCCTTCAAAATCACAATATAGACAAAGATATCTCCCTCGGATTTGATAGTATATAGGACATATGAAGATGAAGTGCTCCTCGATGTCGATCTCTTGTAGATGGCAGAACTAACAAATCCTCTCCATTTGCGAGCTATGGTGATCAAACTTAACATGTAGCTAGCTGCTAGAGAGAACAACCCCTCAACTAGCCAAGCGAATCCTTGAGGCCATGTGGCTAATGACGTCAATTGTAGTGGAAGTAGACAATAAGGCCATCCTTTAGTTATAAAAAGTGCTCATAATAGAAGGCCATCTTAGGACCAAGAGCCAATGGGGATACAACTGACCTAAATGAATTATCAGTGTCTGTCTTCTACAACCACCATATTGATCTCCCCTTTAGGAGGGAGGAGGTGGCTAGGGGCATCCAAAGAATACCTAAAAAGGATGGAGGATCTCAATAGAAATGTTAGAGGATTGAGGGAGCAAAGAAGCCTTCGAAAATCAGCATTACCTCCACCTTGAGAGGTCTGTGGAAGCAATCTCCTCTAGAGAACAAAGGGCTAAATACAAGTATCTTCCCCATCCTATAGCTAAATCACCCAAGGGTGTGTATCCTATGAAGAAAAAGCTAAGCATGAAAATGCTCTCAAGGCACAAGGGATGGGCACCCAACTTGACTTGGATAATGGCCTGTAAGATAGTCGCTTTCCAACGAGTTACTCTTCATGTTGTATGAGGGAATCTTCCAGTTTGAAGACCCTACCCAAGTAGGCTATGTTGGAGTTGTTGAGTTTTGGGTACCTTGGGAAAGTGGTTCCCTTGTGCTTGGGAAGTGGTCCCCTTGTGCTTGTGAGTCTCTAACCACAAGAGGGAAATATTTGTGGCTATGTACCCTGTACTTTATGTCTAATTCCACATTGACTTCACTTAAGTCAAAAAGGTGGAATTTGTCACTTAAGGCAAAAGTGACAATTAATTCACTTTGTGGGTGAATTGAGGGGCATAAAGTGAACTTAGGAAACTAAACCCAAAGTGGGTTTCTTAGTGATATTCTTTTGGGATGATCTCACCCATTGATTAGATGTGGCTTGGAGTGATCTAGGCCATTTATCTTTAGGTTTCCTTATCGATGGTTCAAGGAGGGCGCATAGGCTCATGAGAGGCTCATTCACTCATTTGTTCACTTGGAGAGTTTGAGAAAGAGCATTGAGATGAGAATGAGGATATGGATGTGGGAAGCTTGGGCGCCTACTTTCATGGAGGGCTCATCGAGGCTTTGACCCTCAGTATTTTCTGGTGAGTGCTTTGGCTTTGAAGAGGGCGTACTCTTGGAGGAGGGTGCATGCTTAGCATGCACTAGCAGTACTTGGATGATTGCAGATCTGAGAGATTCAGTATGGAGGTAGCACACAATAGCTTATTTGTGTGCAAGGGCTTCTTCATCGGTTGGAGGAGGATCAAGGGCGCTTCAGTTCAGGGAGATAAGCAACAAAGGGAAGAGGGCACACTTGCTTGGGTGCATTTCTTCTTAGAACAATTAGCAAGGCTTGAGAGGAGCTTGCTACTTGTACAGGTTCCATTGTATTTGCTTACTTGTTGTATCTCATGCTTTAGACATCACTTATATACACTTTCATTCTAAACTGGTTTTCCCCAAGGGGGTTTTATCCAAGGTCATGTTGACCAAAAATACTTGTGTTCATTTTTCATGTATGCTTAGTGTTTAAATCAGCAGTAGGAGCTTGTTAAGATCCTAGAGGAGTGCTATATGTTTTAAGGTTTGCATGTGCTAACACTTGGTTACTAAAACTACTTGCAAGGGCACCTTAAAAGAGTATATAACCATCAGTTGGGGGCAGAATTCTTGGCAGAAGTATACAAACCTGTTTGTTATTCTAAAACGCAGCAAAGGACAGATTTGCATAACCAAACTTAGAGCCCAACAAGAGGTCATAAGACAGGCCTGTTGGGCAGCCCTCATAGTTCCTCAAAAATCTACAAGAGTATCATTGATTTCAGAGTCATACCTATGATTTTTATCACACCAGATGTATACTTCTGGTTTTCATCACACATTTCAAAGGATTACAGATTGATGATGATGGAGTATTTGATGGACTAAGAACATAATATTGGTGCACACTTCCATACAATTGCTTCCCTTGTGGCAATTTATTTGTTGACCAAGTCGGTGGGCACTGAGGTATTCTAATGGAAGTTGTCTGATTGCCCATTTGTTTCATATCTTTGATTGCCCCTAGTGCTTAGCTTGGAGATGGTACTATTATTTGATTGATGTTGTCAGAGCACCTTGGCTAGAGGAGATATATTTTTCCCATTTAGTGGTTGATTATCACGTTTATTGGTTCTCTTAGAGGTGCCCTCTTCCTTTTGGTGCACATTTCATTGGTGGATCAACTTTCTAGTAATTGCTTTGATGATTTTTATTAGGTCTCCATTTTGGTTGTTGAGCACTCTAGTTCATATGGGCATTTCTAGCAATTTGATGGCATATTTAGCATGTCAAATCATTATTGGAAGATAGTGCTCTACATTTGGCACATTTTTCCATGTTGATTTAGCCCTCCAATGGCTATATTGAAGGTTATTCATGAGATCTTCATCTTGATTGTGGTGCACACTAGTATATGTGACTATTTTTAGCATGGAGTTGGCATCTTGGACTTGGTTGACCCTTCACTTCATGGAGCGCTCCACTTATTCCTGATTAGTGGCACACATATTAAGGTTTTAGTACTACACATGGCTGATTTGATGGGGCATCCCCTTATTTTTTGATCTAAATTTGTATCTTGATGACCTGGTACGTAGATCTATGCTTGCACATTGCTCCATGTATCCTTCATTCATGGATCTTGGACTTTGGCACATTCTTTGATAGCTTGACACCTTGGAGGCCGAGTTTGTTGAGAATTTGAGGAGAGGTCCTAGCATATGGTTAGCATTTACAGAGATTCACTTCACCTTTTAGTGGGACGATCCATGGATTGAGGCATCGTTGCACATTCTTTGAAGATTCTTGTGGAGTGTTCCTCTTGCAAGGGATTTATGTGGAACCTTGGACCATTTTTAATTGGTCAAATCATCTTGAGGAAAGGATACGTCCTTTCTAGAGGAGACATCTTTGTTGATGCTCTGGTAGCATCAAGAGGCATTCCCACTTATGGAGTGTGGTGAGAATACCTTCCTCGCTAAGAAGGTGTTAGGAAAAAAGGTGTGCTCGTTTCACCATAGACAACATAGCAATATTGTCACCCAACCATAGGCACAAAGGCCACCCCCGAGCACCTTAACCTTGACAGACAAAAACCAATAGCCAACCAAGGTAGCGCACCTTTCTCCAAGGCTAGCGCACCAAGCAAGAATAACCAAAGACCATGCAGAAAGTCTAAACCATAACCAAGAGACCAAGTCACCATTGTTGCAGCTGCAACTGTCCTCTAGTCATGCGCACTTCTTGTCCTTATGCAGTTGTGAGTGAGTGAGTGACAAATGAGCTCTAGCGCCCTCTATTTATATTGATCTATCTCACTTGACTGGGTCGACTTCTCTTTCTAGAGGCTAATAACTCAATATTAAATATGATCTCGAGTCGACTTGTCTTCTAGGGTTATTATCCAAAGTTTTAGGGTTTCTCTTACTTCCCGGAATATTCTAGTCTCGTCAAAGGTAACAGGTGGAGGTCAATACCTCCTGCAGCGACCATAATATCAACCCTCCCTCCTAGCTAGGGAGGTATTAAAGGCAATGGTATTGTCACTTGAGCATAAACAGACCATTCAACCGATAGCATCATCATAGCCACACAAGCTATCTCATGATCAAATCACAAGCACCATCATCACTATCCAACTAGATAGTCTCCATGGCAATTAGAACAATGCCATCCAATAGAGCACAACTGTGTCTATACATAGTAGTATACAACTACTATCCAGTGGTACACAACCACTCCTAGTAGCACACTGATACTAATCAGTGACATATAGTCACTACCAATGGATCACATCCACCACAGTAGCATACATCTACTGTCCAGAGACATACAATCTCTACAATAATCATATCATCTGATATCAACAATATCATGATACAAACTAAGTCATCTGGGCCATTCTTCCACTAACAACTGTGAAATTTGGAAGAGCATCTGCCCTCGGAAAGTGAAGCATCAGTCATGGGATATCTAGACTATTCTTCTCAAGCATAGAAGAATAATTGTCCTTGATTTCTTAACCTAGACCATTCACCTAACTGAGCCATTCCTCCGACACTAATCACAGTGCAACCTGGAAAGAATGAGTCTGCCCTAGGGAATGACTGTCCCTGATTGTTGAACCTGGACCATTCACCTAAATGGGCCATTCCTCCAGCACTAATCACAGTGCAACCTAGAGAGAATGAGTCTGCCCTAAGGAATGATTGTCTGGACCATTTCCTAAGGAAATGACTGTCTTGCACCAACCTCCAAAATGGACCATTCTTCGAAACTGTTCACAATTGTGAACTTCAAAAGAATGACTGCCCGGCGAGGCGAACCATTCTACTTGACCACTACTCAGAGTGACTGCCAAGAAGAATGACTGTCCTAGACCATTCCCCCACACTGACCACAAGGGGAATCGTTGTCTATGGTACATCAACAATCTATCATACCATTTTCATTACGAAAATGATTGTCAGATCTGGACCATTTTCCGAACTGGAAAATGACTGTTCGTCAGAAATCTCGAACCACTTTCCGGACTGGAAAGGAACTGCCCAACCTGGACCATTTTCATATTGGAAAATGACTATCCATAAATCAATAACATATCAATGTTCCCTCCCAACCTGGGAGTAATCACTTCCTTTTCCAATAAGGAAGTTGTCTCCACGAGCCCCAGCTTGTCCCTTAAGAAGGCAATTTTTTCATCTTAGACAGAGGCTTTACCAAAATATCTGCTATCTGCTCATCTATGGAGAGATACTGGAGAACCACTTCTCCCTTCTGGACTTTATCACAAAGAAAATAATGCTTGATCTCAATGTGTTTCGACCTATCATGGAACACTGGGTTCTCTAAAAGCTTCACACAGCTTTGATCATCACAATATATTACAGTCGAAACCAACAACTGATCAAACAGTCCAGAAACCAACTTACGGAACCACAATGCTTTTGTACAAGTATCACAAGCTGCAATATACTCTGCTTCTGCAGTGCTGAGTGCAACAGACTTTTGTTTCCTGCTAGCCCATGATATTGTGACAAAGCTCAAACCGAAACATATCCAAGAAGCACTTCTTCTGCTATCTGCACTCCCTGCTCAATTTGAATCGATAAATCCATGCAATTGTACTCAAACGTTCCATGAAGACATTTCAAGGCATGCTTTGCAATTATTCAAGTCTCATGGCTGGGTTCCATCTGGAACTGGCTCAACATGTTCACAGCAAAGCAAATGTCTGGCCTAGTATGCATCAAATACATCAAAGAGCCAATCAACTACTGGTACAGGAATGAGTCTAATGGATCAGAGTCTCTCAACTTCTTCAAATCTATCATCATGGAAGTTTTCCATGGATTTGCAATCCATCATCCTGGACTACTAAGTAACCATTCTGATATACTTTCTCTGTCATAGGAAGTTTTCCCCACGCTTTTGTTGTACATGAGAAACTCTTCATCAAGTTGCTTGAATCCATACAAGGTCTTCTTCCATTTGCATACATGGGTCTCTTTCTAGTATACCTCAAAACCTTGAGGTTGCTCTACATACGCTTCTTCTTCAATTACTCTGTTGAGAAGAACAATATTTTACATCCAATTGATGTAAACTTCAATCCATGGATACTGCAAGAGATATAATAGCTCAGATAGAGGTATATCTGGTTTACTGGAACAAACTGTCGTCGTAGTCTTCTCCTTCCTTCTGGGAGAACCTCTAGTTCTGAATCTCATCTTGTATCTATCAATGCTTCCATTCATAAGTCTTTTTCACAATTTATTACATACATTGTTCGTCATCACAGCTTCCATTCCTTTGCTTGACTGCTTCTAGTTGGTTCAAACCCTGCTGGTAGTCTTATGATTCTCGGTATAATAACTGGTTGTTCTAGCTTTTCTTTCTTTCTTTAAAATCTTCATGTTCTTCCTCATATTCCTTTTTAACTTTGGGGTCCATGGAGTCTTCTATAGATTCCATGCCCTTCCATCCTGAAGATTCCAACTTCTTCCTTTCATCATAGAGATGTAGATGGACAACCACGAATTCTCAAGGCTTCTTTTCGAAGAAGAGCTTCTTCTAGAGTCAAACTGAACACGTGTTGCTTATTATGGTTGCTACTTCCAATGAAAAAACATGGACAGATATTACATAGTCTTTTCGAATTCCTCTTCACTAGATCGTGTCATTTAGGATTAGCTCCCTCCTAATCCCGACTTCATGCCTGAATGCATGCTCTTCTTTTGGAATTCTGTAATCAGCTCCCTCCATCTAAGAGAGCCCATGCTTCTGTCTGCATCCTTACTGTTAGAAATAGGGAAAAATAATAGAAAACACTTTTCAAAAATTTATGTTAACTAGATCAGCAAGAATCCAATAGATCTAAATAAAGAAAGATTATGATCAGAGAAATACATTAGATCTGAAAACAATAAATAGATCTAGAACAATAAAATATTTCTGAGTATTCCAACTAGTAGATCTAAACTAAACAATTATTTCTAAGTATAGCTTAGTAGATCTTAATCAAATTATTATTTCTGAGTATAGCTTAGTAGATCTGAATCAAATAATTATTTATGAGTACGCAGGCTAGTAGATCTGAATATAACATTCATAGATCTAAACAATAGATAAAGCAAACTAGTAGATCTGAGCTTAAAACAAATAATTCACGCTGAAGTAAATGCAACAGAAACTTACATCTGAATTTTACCTCCTGAGCAATGAAGGAAGAGCTTGGCACACAAGTGAAATGTTAAGCCTTTGAATTATGCTCAGATCTAGTCTTGGGCTCAGGGATCAACCACTAAGGGTTAGATCTCTATCAAAGAGAATATAAGACTGCTTTTCCACCATAGAAAAACCCAAAGAAAAGACAAGCACCTCAAACTGATAACTTGAATAGTAAACCCTTATCTCAGCCACACACAGAGAGAGATCTGCAAGCTGAAGAAAGTGTGACAGCAAAAGAGAGGAAGCCTGGAAGTTCCAGATCTGCTCACAAATGTAGACGGCAGCCTACTATAGAGGGCTAGCAACTCAGAATGATAGCCACGGCCCTCATAGGTTCCTGATCTGCACACAGAATGGGACGGCAACCTCTGGAAGAGGGTATGCCACTTAGAAGAGGAGTGTGAGGAGGGTCGGTTGCTTGAAAAACTGGACAGTGAAGGGTGGTCGACAGCTTAGAGTAGAGCAGAATTGATGGAGAGTGGACCTGGCAGCAGTAAGCAACTCAGAAAGGTAGCAACCAGCAACACAACACCTAGAATCACCTTCTAGCACAAGGAGAAGTGCGCCGAACTGAACAGTCAAGGAGGCCGCAGCACTTAGGAAAGAAATCTCAGAGCAATCCGCCACTTAGAAGAGGAGAGAGTGAGTTAAGTGTAGTAGAAAGTGAGGGAGGAGTTCTATTTATAGTTTTAGGCTAGGGCTTAGGGTAATAAAATAATAATTAATATAATGACATATTATTTAACATAAATATTAAATTAATATTCCATATTAAATATTAATTAATATTTCTAATTTAATCTCACTAAGCCCTAAAACAAAAATAAAAACCCCACTCATACCCAAACTCAAAAACCAAAGGGTGAAGATCAATCAGAAGGGTTTAGGGAGGACAAAGGATTTTCTCAGTGGCAAAAAATGTCCATATGATTCTCAAGGTGACAAATAAACTTTATCATCACTGCATAAGAGGGCACATCACACAATGTGGTCAAGCCCACCTTCATAGTCTCTCCTAGGTCATATGGACCATCCCGAGAGAGAGGAAGAGGATCACACATCAACACATCTTGGTATTACACCAAGATCTACCTAGTCAAAGACCAGGTTTCCCTAGAACACATCTAGGATCTTATCCACCAAGGATCAACACATGCTTTAGGCATGGGTACCCTGGAACACATCCAGGGGCCCTAGACATATCTAGGGACTTATATCAACCACCAAGGAACACATCCAAGGATCAATCCAGGCTAAGGGAAAGGATTCCCTGGAACACATCCAAGGGCCCTAGAATACATCTAGGGTCTTTACCGCTTGGTCCCAGACCAAGAACCCTAGTCATCTATTGGGGGCCCTCACAAGGGTCTTTTGTCATGGCTCTGACTGCTTGGTCCCAGACCAAGAACCTCAGGAGTGTACTGGGGGGCCTAGTCTATAGCTAGGATCTTATGCCATCCTCCAGAAGAATGGCTCTTGCAGCTGCATTAAATTCAACACTTACTGCTTTCTGCAAAGTGTCACAAGTCTTATTCTGGTTTCCTCTTGATTACTAAATTCTTTTTGGTCTGACTCCTTCTGGGTCTCTTCAAGTTTGATTTTGATTGTGGCCTATCTGGCAGTTGTTACTTATATAATAGATTCCTCAGGAATTTGTCACCAGAGATTGTCAATGTACTTCATCTTTTTCATGTACATTAGTTGACTGGTAGTCATCATAATAGCAATCCTTATCTTGTTATTCTTCCATAGGTATTGTTTCACTAACCATCTTATCTTCTAAGAAATAGATACACATGATATGTACAGGAACTATGTAAACATGGTGTGTACAAGAACTATGTTACAGAAGAATATTGTTACCTTGACTAGAAAAAGAAGTCTGCTTCATCCTGCTTGACTTTCTTTGAGGGTTCCTTTTCTTCGACAATTGTTGCTTCGTGTGTTTCCTTCCTTTTCTTTAACTTAGGATAGTGGTTCCTGTAGTGACCATATTTTTTACAGTTGAAGCATTGTATTTTTGACATATCCTTTTCTTGATTTGGTTTCTTCCTTGAACCAAACTTTTTCTTATTCCTGAAATTCTTGAACTTTGTTGTGAAGGCTTGATCATCATTTTCTTTTGGGGTTTCTCTTTTGTGCCAATCCTTGATTCTTCTTGTGCACAACAAGTCCAAAGCTCTTCAAATGTGGGATACTATGTTCTTGTGTTCATGCTTGTGGCAAATGCATCCCATGTCTTGGGAAGGCCATTGAGTACTATATTTACTAGTTCCTTTTTTGAAATGATTTCCTTAATAGCTTGTAGTTGATCTCTTAACTGAGAGATTCTTACAAAGTATGATGTTATGATGTCATCATCATTCATTTTCATGTCATGGAGCTCATTCTTCAAACTCATCACTTGTCCAATGTTTCTGACTGAGAAGAGGTTAGTCAGGGCATCGTACATCTTCTTAGATGAGTCAAGATGACAGATGTAGGGTATCAAGAGGTCTTTTATAGAGTCCACTATGATGCTCATAGCATTGATGTCATTGTCCTTGAACTTCTCCATAATTGCAACGTTCTGAGGTTCCTTCTCTTTTCCTGCTTCAAACTGTGGTTCCATGATCTTGCCTTTCATGATATCCAACACTTTATTCTTGGCAAGGATGAGGTCAATCCTTGTCTTCCATGCTCTGATGTTAGAAGCCCCTTTTAACTTGTTTTCTGACTTCATAGAGTAAGTCATGACTGCTTTGAATTGGTCAACCTTTGACTTTCACCAAAAACTCAAACTTGATGCCTTGGCTTGCTGAGAGTACCAGGAGGTGCACTAGGCTAGGGCGCACTAGGCTATCCAGGAATTAGGTCAAGCTCCTCTTAAGGTGCCTCAACAAGAGGGTTAGGATTCTGTAGCTGCAGCAAAACTTTGACTGCAACTGAGCAAATCCTCGCAATCTATCTTCCAGCAGTTAGATTGTCCGAAGATAGTGTGGGCCCATAACCTGTTTGAAAAATAGGTGTGCTCGTTTCACCATAGACAATATAGCAATATTGTCACCCAACCATAGGCACAAAGGCCACCCCCGAGCACCTTAACCTTGACAGACAGAATAATTCTGGAAGTAAACCAATAGCCAACCAAGGTAGCGCACCAAGCAAGAATAACCAAAGACCAAGCAAAAAGTCTAAACCATAACCAAGAGACTAATTCACCACTGTTGCAGCTGCAGTTGTCCTCTAGTCATGCGCACTTCTTGTCCTTATGCAATTGTGAGTGAGTGAGTGACAAATGAGCTCTAGCGCCCTCTATTTATACTGATCTATCTCACTTGACTGGGCTAACTTCTCTTTCTGGCGGAAAATAACTCAATATTAAATATTCTCTTGAGCCGACTTGTTTTCTAGGGTTATTATCCAACGTTTTAAGGTTTCTCTTGCTCCCCGGAATATTCTAGTCTCATCAAAGGTAACATGTGGAGGTTAATACCTCTCGCAGCGACCATAATATCAATAGAGGGAGTGTTGATTTTTGTAGCTTCAAGCAGGTATTCTCACATGACCCTAAGTATTGGGCATGTGGGAATCATCGTGGGCACCACATCACACTTTCGGTTTGGTGAAAACCCCCTTTGATTTGAGTGGGGGCTTCATGGGTTTGGTGATGGGCTTTGTGGGCTTGTGTTGGGGTTTCACACCCACAAGGAAAGCCTAATTTGATGTTGATTTTTGGACGGGCTTCTATGTTGACCTCGAAGGATTGTATATAAAGAAGAGAGGTCATTGTGACATTACACATCAAGTAGAGTGTGTGGAGACATGATGGAGCTAGCATAAGTGAGTCTGCACTTGTGCTAGGAGGATTGGTGATCTCAGCAACGGGAAAGTCTGCAAGGTGGCGAATCTGGCCCTGAAGAGAAAAGCGAAGGTCGCACATGTAGAGCGAATTTTTCATACAATACGTGGTTTGCAGGAGAACGAAGCACATATATACGCGGGTTGCAGAAGGACAAATCGCGTATAGGGTATATGCAGTTTGCAATAGAGAAAACAACGTATGTACGCGGGTTGCCAGTAAGGTGAATCGTGTATCTTTTTTTTCTAGGCAGGTACAAATCCGTACAAGCTGACAGGTGACATTAGCAGGCCGTACAGGTGGTCTACAGCAGATTCGTGGGAAGAAGAGATTTCCAGAATATTGTTGAGGTTTGGCTTTCTGATTTGTATGGTTATTGGAGAACAAGGTTGTTCTCAGTTTTGATGACTTTGAAGGACAAGGTTGTCCTCAAAATTTGGTGATATTGTGTTCGTTGGGAGGGTTGGTTTTTCCCTCGGGATTTCTGATGTCAACAAGATTACAGAACTGAAACTGTGTCTCATGTGTATTGATGATTCATCTTTGATCTTCGTGTTTCCGTTGCATATGTTTTCAGTCAATAATTTTCAGTGTAAAATTGTTCAGTGACAACAACTAGGGTTTTACTATTAGATCACTAGGAAGCAATTTTCAGATCTGAAAATTAGTCACATAGAGTTGCATGTGAAAATTCACAGTCTTAGCTTGTGAATGAGACATGTGGCTTCTTGTAAAGCCCCAATTTTGATCCCCAATGTAGCATTATATATTTGTAAATGTTATGAATGGTCGGGGACCAAGCGATGTAAAATGTAAACATTGTACATTGAAAAAATAATAAAATGAAATACATCGTCAGTTGTAGATGGGTAAGGACTAGAGTAATGGGGGGCTATGAATCCACAAGAGAGGCGGATTAATGGGGGATTTGAGGGGTTTCCATATGTCTTGAGTTTTAAGCAACCTTCATAAATCAATTTGTCATTTAGCCATTTATCCCTTTGACTTATTAAACACTCAATCACTGAATTCATGTAAGAAGTTGGGTGAGAAAGTCATCCCACTCAGTTATGACAGCATGGGTTGAGTGTAATCATCCATGGAAGAAGAGTAAGAGTCAAGCAAGCATGGGAGAAGAAGAAATCGAGTAGGAAGAAGAGCAATTTTTTGGGGAGGAAACTAGAGTTGAGTGTTGGGAAAGAGTGGCCAGCCATATTGTGTATGGAAGGTAGCTTGTTGAAGATGGTAATTATGCTGAGAATGAGGTTGTGATGCATCTAAGTGATTTATGTTGAGAAAATTACCCAAGAGCAAGTGAGCTTGCTATGTGAGCACTCCTATTGCAGATGGATTTCTTGGAGCCCCCAGTAGAGAGATTCTTGGTCGGTCTGTGTTGGAGCCCTAGATAGGATGGATATTATCTAAGGGACTACGATGCAGAGAATGAAATCCCATCCCTTGGGTTGAGCAGCTTGATGGGGAAGAGAGTTGGGCAGTTGGAATTGTTGTAAAAGTCGCATCACTATGTTTTAACGGGTATTTGAGTTGTTACAGTGGACTGTAGACACTCGTAGAAGCTTGTTCGTCCTTGTGGACTCATAGCCCCAACTCGGGGGTGGCTTGTTGCAGAGAAAATTGGTGCAACAGAGCCTACGGTTGGGAGGAATGTCCTTCATCTGCAGTCGGTTGTGTAAAACGTTTTTAAAGATAAGTGTTTTGATCATTGTGTTAATTATTGTTTAATGTTGTGGATAAATGTTGCATTTACTCTTTATGTTGTATGTATGAATGTTGCAATGTGTGTGTAATTGTTGTGCATATTTAAACAATTTGCATTCACATTTTTTTTATGAATTATTGATAACAGCATGCTTGTATGTCATGTTGCACGTATTTTCCGCATTTGAATCGATATGTTAGTCAATTTAATAGTAACGTGGCCCAGCATGGGAGTTGGGTACATCACACTTCCCCACCTCTTAACAAGCATTTTATTATTTATCGTTGATTTATCCATTGGAGTTAGTTACAAGATAGTATTTTGTTGTGCCTTTCTAGGAGAGATATAGAATCTCACATGTGGATATTATTATTCTATTTTGAGGATGCTTTGAGCTTCAACTCTATATAAGAGAAGCTCCTCCTCTTGTATTGGTTGTCGAAAGTATTTGAGAACAGTGGAGACTATTGTTTGGAACTTATTGAAGGTTATTTGGAGCTTCTGACATATGTGTTTGGACATAATTTGCTGAAGATTAATGCTGGAAAATACGTGCATTGAATGTGTTATGAAGGGCTGAATTATAGGTAACATTGTTCATTTATTTAGAAGAGCTAAATTGTGGTTCATTCCCCCTTGATGCCTTTGTGTTTGTTGCTGGAAATGTTTATGTTGTAACTTCCTTCTTAATTCGAGCTAGCTGCAAATTTGCATATGTATCAATGAACACAACCTCATGCACATTTGGAATTTCTCATTAATTAGAGGTTTTCACAAGAATTTTCTGTATTAGTGGACAACAAGATGGGACTGCTCTAGGTTGTTCATTCCAATTGCATTCATTCCTAATCACATTAGAAAAAATCTCACAGCTGCTTCCTTGTAGACTCCATATGCCCAAAAATCATTCTAGGCACTAATCTCACACTCAACCACCCTAAAAATATATTAAATCAACCTTTATTTCTGTTTTATTAAATCTGGAATTTACTACTGAAAATATCATAAACCAGATTTACCCTAAATCTAAGAACCTCTTCCAAGTCATTATCATGAATTAGACTTAGTTGTCTTTAGGGATTCCCCCCATTGCATTGGAGGAGAGCCGGCCAAAAGTGTGCAATGGAGCTACTGTGGTGACAGTGGGTAGCCCTTCTTTAATACCCCTAGAGTCTTAGTTGTGCTTTAGAACTTTTATCACCAAAAGTAAAGGTTTGGGTGGTAACACAATGCATAATACAATAGAGCATGATATATTGGACTCTCTCTACCAATGTTATCGAAAGCAATAAAGCTGGCTAGTAGGATTGGTTTTGGGAGGTTTCCGGTCAGAACAGGCCTCCCAAACAAGAAATGATCAGCTTTGTTCTAAATCAATCAAAACCAACTAATTCAAGACAAAATGGCCAAAACCGGCTAGTTTAACCAGTTTGGCTCCTTCCCCCATATAGAACCAAAAATTAAATTAAAAAATAAAAAATAAAAACCCTACAACTACCCTAAAACTTAATTTTGATCTATTTATAGATGCCCCCCTTCTATCATGGATGGACTTATCCTAGATGACTTGCAGTTGCTTCCAAAGCCACAAGATATGGACATTAGTGTTGAACCTTCAAGGGAATTTAGTAAAGTCGTCAAGCATACAGATGCAAAGAATGTAGATGATCTAAATTCAAATAATTATGGAATTTGATTTGAATGTAGACTATAGTATAATTATTTTTGTACTTTGCATGACCTTTAAAGCCTCAATGTTAATGTATTTTTGTTCAAGTTGTTAAAGTAAATATCAGATTATAATGGTCACTTAGATATTAGACATAGGCATTAATAAAGTCACTTCGAATTTAGGTTATTTTATGTTTTTATGCTTTATTTCACTTTAGTGTGTTTCTCAGTCTATCCCACATTCATAAAGTGGATTGACTCGACTAGCTCGTAATCCTTTCTAAGAAATCTTTTGCTTTCCCATTATTAATGCAATCTTCGTTTTATTTATGTGTTCACGTTATCATTATATGGTATCAAAGCCCAGCATTCTTGAAGCCATATCAAGAATATTAGGCCTTTGAAAGACAAAGTTCCCACTCTTGCAACTTCTACAGTCTGGGTGCCATGGAGTCTATGCGAGCGTGAAGACCTACTGCTTCCGGTAAAGACAGATCGAGTGATCACCAACATGACATATCAAAGAGCCAAAAGGGTTTCGGATTATTCCAAAGCAGGTATTGTTTCATTTTAATTTTGAAGCAAAGTAAAATAAAAAATTAATCAGATTCCTGCAGAACGAGATTTTGGAAGAGAGAAGAACAAAAAGAAAGGGGGGGAATCGAACCACCAAACAGAAGTCGAAGTTGTATAGATCTATTCTTCAGTAAAAATTTTGAAATTTTTACAATTCAGTGGATTTTGGAGCAGGCTATGTTTGTTCTTGCCTGTATTGATGCCCAAATTTGCAGATCTGGAAGAATCAGTTGACGATTTATTATTTTTTCACAGATCCAAGTAGAAATTGATTGATTTGGTGTTGGTTGCTAGTAGATCTTAACTGTTTTAGAGCTGTTTGAGAGCAGATTTGTCAAGATCTGTGTGTTTTTTCAGCTGTTCGAGAGTAGATCTATAGTTTATTGGACTGTTTTTTGAGTAGATTTGGCAAAATCTGCGTATTTTTGGGCTGCTTTTTAGAAGATCTGTGTGTTTTTCCAGAATACGTGGCTGCTACAGCAATTTAGAGCTAGTATCTAGGTGTTCTTACTCTAGGATTGCAACTTGAGGGAGGGAAGAACATGTATTTTTCTCTGTTTCGGTATATTTTTTCTGCATCTTTGACTTGTATATTTTTTTTGCATCTTTGACTTGTATCTATGACCCCTTTACCCACCATCATGCTGGAAAGCAGCCAGAGGTTCTCTGGCAAGAACTACAATATGTGGAAGCAACGTATGTTGGCCATTTTTTAGTATAGGTGATTGGCTAGTATTGTCCTTGGTCACGATACCCGACCACAAGTTGCAGGTAAATACCAGGACAAGTTTGATGAGCAAGACAAAGAAGCAATATAAATTGTTTGTGACAGATGAAATGCATCCTAAGGTCCAGACAAGGAAGACTTCAGCATAGATTTGTAAGCATTTGAAAGAGTTGCATGAGACTTCGAACAAGGGTAAAACCTTCTTCCTTAAGAATATGTTGTTTTTTATCACCATGGATGAGAGTGCATCATTACAAGAGCATTTACTCAAGGTCAAGGATATCATAGAACAATTTTTCACCATTGATCAAACTTGGGATCTCACAGCTCTTCCACTAGGGAAGAAACCCATTAGTTGCAAATGGGTGTACAAGGTAAAGTACAAAGTCGATGGTACACTTGACAAGTACAAGGCATGGTTGGTTGCAAAAGGGTTCTCTCAACAAGAGGGCATTGACTATGAGGAGACCTTTGCTCCCACAGCAAATATGAGTACCATATGATTAGTTCTATCCATGGCAGCACACTTTGGCTAGAAGGTCCATCAAATGGATGTGAAGAGTGCCTTCCTCAATGGAGATTTGGATAAAGAGGTCTACAAGTATCAACCACAGGTGTTTTAGGTTCCAAGGAAGGAGCATCTTGTTTGCAGACTTAAGAAGGTTCTATATGGCGTGAAGCAGGCACCTCAAGCATGGTACATTAAGATTAACATGTACTTGGATGAGCAAGGATTCCAACGGAATCCTTTAGATTCCAATCTATATGTCAAAAGCATTGGTCATTTATGTAGATGATTTCATTATTATAGGTAGTGAGGCACATGCTATTGAACAAGACAAATCTAATATGAGCAAAGGTTTTGATATGATTGATCTAAGCCTCCTACATTACTATCTAGGTGTAGAAGTTTGGCATACAGGTAGCAGCATTTGTCTCACAAAAAAATATGCCAGGAGTTTGCTTGACGGTTTCAAAATGACAGATTGCAAAATCTCGTCTACACCTATGGAGAAAGTTGGTTGAAGCTTTCAGCGAAGACTAACTCTGAGGCAGCTAATGAGTCAGTCTACAAGTAACTAGTGGGGAGCTTGATATATCTTACAACCACTAGACCTGATTTGTGTTATGTTGTGAGCTTCATTTCCATATTTATGGTAGCACCAAAGGAAGAGCATTGGACTATAGCAAAGCGAGTGTTGAGATATGTGAAAGGGACACTTGACTTTGGCATTCTATACAGCAAAAGCAAAGACCCTAGCTATGTGGGTTTACAAATTCAAATTGGTCAGGTTGTGTGGATGATAGAAAATCAACATCTGGATATGTTTTCAACCTTGGCATGGGTGCAATCACATGGACAAGCAAGAAGTAGAAAGCAATGGCCCTTTCATCGATAGAAGCAGAATATCGAGGAGCAACGAAAGAAGCGTGTGAGGCAATTCGGCTCAGGAGGATGCTTTCAAACATAAAGATGTAGCAAATAGAGCCAACACCCTACTTTGTGACAACCAAGGGGTGCTCAAAATAGCCAAGAATCCAGTCTTCCAAGAGCATACCAAGCATGTTGAGATACATTGCCACTTCAGCAAATAGCTTGTAGAGAGGATGGATGTATTGAGCTACAATATTGTTCCACACAGGACCAAACTGCAAACATTTTCACCAAGTCTTTGAGTCCTAAAAAATATGTAAAA
>WSFP011461221.1:0-18841 GCA_009831015.1 Picea engelmannii | reverse complement strand
CATGCTAGTATAGCTTAGATATGATACAGATGTCCTAAGACGTATCATGCTAGTACAACTTAAATATGATGCATTGGCATCACTCTAGTACATCTTAGAGATGATGCTTATGCTTGAGTCGCATCATGCTAGATATGATCATGCTAGTACAACTTAGATATGATGTAAAGCATCATGCTAGTACAACTGATATGATCATACAACTTACAGATGATGCAGGTGACTCACATCATGCTAGTACATCTTAGATGTGATGTAGAACATCATGCTAGTACAACTTAGATATGATCATACAACTTAGAAATGATGCAGAGGCATTGATCTACATCATGTGAGTACAGCTTAGAGATGGTGCATTGACACCATGCTTAGAGATGATGTAGATGTAACTCCACATCATTCCAATACATCATAGATATAATTCATTCCCATAATGATAGTACGACTTAGAGATGATACAGTGGAGAGGATGGTTCTTGTAGCCATTGAGGACATTCAGTATCTGTTGGGATAGTCATTATTCTAGGACATATGTTTGGATTTGAAGAATGGTCCTTGTATCACTATGTTGAGTGAGTGACTTATTCGACATCATGACCGATTACTCAGATGGAGTATGGCCTCAAGAGATGATGCATTTGATGATATATTTTTTATACCGAGATGCTATCAGATGATACTGATAGTGGTGATGTTTCTCGTGACTTGATCTACGTGATCATGAGATAGCTCATGTGGCTATGACAATGCTACTTGTTAATACCTCCCTAGCTAGGAGGGAGTGTTGATATTATGGTAGATGCGGAAGGTATCAACCTCCATGTGCAACCTCTGACTAGATTAGAATATTCTGGAAGCTAGAGAAACCCTAAACAGATGTGTAGAAACCCTAGAAGACAAGTCGGCTCAATAAAATAATTAATATTAAAGTAATAGCCTCTAGAAGGAGAAGTTGACCTAGACAATTGACAAAGAGAACTATAAATAGAGTGCGCTTGAGCTCATTTAGACACACACACTCTCACACTCAAGATAAGTGGTGTGCAAGTCTAGAGGAGGAGTGCAGTTGCAACTACTGTAGTTGGGATATGGTCTTGGTTTATGGTTTTTGGACTTTCTACTTGGTGCGCTACCTTTGGAGAAATGTGTGCCATCTCTTGGTTATCTGTTGGGTCTAGTAATGCTTCCAGAATTATTCTATTTGGCAAGGTTACAGTGCTCGGGGGTGGTCATGTGCCTATGGTTGGGTGACAATATTGTGATATTTTCTATGGTTAAATGAGCACATCTTAACATGTCCTTTAGCCGAGGGTTTCTATTTTATTTATGGGAAAATTCTTGTTCCTTTTTCTCCAACCATTTGGTGATTTCCTTTCTTCTTGGTCTCCAAAACATTACCTCAATTACAGAGTCCTGGTCCTGGCAACATAACCATTTGTTTGCATAAAGGTAGGTTCAAGACCCTGGGTTCAAATTACTTAGTCCAGCAAAACCCTACAGACACCGGCCCTTTTGGCATCACATGCAAGCAGGTGAAATCTCACCCAAGGTATCTTTGTGGGGACTACAGGAACCAATATTCTCCAGTGGTGAGGGAAGATATGTAAACTCGCTATGTCATTACAACCAGAAATTCTTGCGCACTAAATCCTTATTAGGTGTTAATATTTGGTTAGTCACATATGCAAAGATATCAACATTCTTTCTATTTAGTGATTGGATAGACAATTATGGTCATTGCATAGTATTATATCTACAACATTAGCAAAGATAAACATCCATCTGCATTGAAAGTAAATCACACAATTCTACAGAGGTTTAGCATGGTTCACCCAACTCTGGGATACATCCATAAAAGGTTTCCTTCTTTATTATATTTATGTGTTTCTGCTTGCACTTTGTGCTACAAGGGATGCTTCGGGCTCAATCCCCATCCCATTTGCAGCTCTCTTACAACACTCGGTACTCTGAATTCATACAATACTCTTATCTAGTTTTACCTAATCTCTTTCCCTCTCTTTTTCCAAAAGACTCTCATCTCTCTTGCTCTCTTCCAGACCCCCTAACATACTTATACATTCCAATGAGGGCTTTAGGCCAACTCATCGTGAGTTGGTTACAACCCATTCTTGGTTGGTGACAGCTCATTGTGAGCTGGCTACAACTCATGCTCGCATGGATGTCTTAGATTTTGTCTGATCTATTCTTTCTTGTCCCCTGTATGCTTCTCTTTCTTCTCTCTTCTTCTTGATCTTCCTTATCTTCTGCGTGCCTTTTCTTTTGTGTTATTTTCCTCAACATTGTTTTCCACGGCTCCCTGCCCAACATTATTCCAATGAGCTAATCAATAATCATACAATGAATGAGTGATATACACTCATATAGGAAAGAACATTTCATAATTAAGAAAAGAGAAAAAGCAGTGAGCTTGTCTTAGGAATGCATGCATAATAATGATGGTCTAAAATAGAAAGTCTAAAATAGAACTAGCTCCAGTAAACAACCACTGAACTAGTGATTCAAAAATAGAAATATTTCCAATACCCCCCCTGAACATCACTATGGAGTAATAAAAAATGAGTCCCGACAACTAGGCCATATTAGGTACTCATGTATAATGCAACTAATGAACACTGAATGAAAATGAGGAAAGAGAGAAAAACACGTGGGAACAAAACCCCCTCTCAAAAGACAATGCATCAAATGAAGAAAAGGAAGTAATCACAGTTGTTAGGAAATTGTGTTCTTCACTTTAAGACGATCCTGCAAAGTCTGAAACTTCATCCCAGTGAAGGTCTTGGTGAAGATGTCAGCAGTCTATTCAGAGGAAGGAAAGAACGGTGAATCAATGATCATATCATGTACTAGTTCTCTGATGAAATGCATGTGGACCTCAATGTGTTTGCTTCATTTCCATTGTATTGGATCTCAACAAAATTTCAGTGTACTCTAATGGTCACACCATATGACAATCAGAGAGCGAAACTAGATACCAAGCTAGGTAAGGAAGTGTTGAAGCCAAAGTGCCTGAATGACACAGTTGACTACTCCTCTATACTCGACCTCTATGGAAGATAAAGCAATGGTTGATTGCTTCTTACTTGACCAGTAAATAGGGCGTGACCCCAAACTGAGAACGTAACCGAAAGTGGACTTGCAATATGTGTCATCACCATCCCAATATGAATCTGTGAATCCTATGAGATCCAATGCACAACCAGCTGCATAGTGAATCCCATAACGCATGGTTCCCTGAACATATCTGAGGATGTGCTTGGAAACCTTCCAATGCAGATCATGGGGTTCCTACATATATCTGGAAAATTCTCCTACTGTATATGAGTTATCTGGATGGGTGTGGGTGAGACACAAAAGACTCCCCACCAACTGTCAATACAAAGTGTTGTCCACTAATGGTGTATTCTCGCCATCCTCAAATGTATCTGGAAACTACTCCTATTGTATATGAGTTATCTGGATGGGTGTGGGTGAGACACAAAAGACTCCCCACCAACTGTCGATACAAAGTGTTGTCCACTAATGGTGTATTCCCGCCATCCTCAAGTTCGATCCCAGATAAGAAGGGAGTAGGTGCATACTTACATTCTGTCATGTAGAATCTATCCAGAAGATCCCTATCATACTTATCCTGAGAAAGTTTGATGCCTGAAGCATCCTGACTAATATCAAGACCAAGAAAGAAGTGAAGTGGACCCATGCCTGTCATAGAGAACCTATCATGCAAAATATCTTTGACCACAGCAATGGCTAAAGTAGGGATACCAGTGATCAAAAGATAATCAACATAGAGTACTAAAATCATCAAAGAGTCAGTAGTCCTAGGCATGTAAACATTGGAATCATATTTACATCTAATAAAATCATTTGAAAGAAAACAAGAATCCATTTTTTCATACCATGATCTAGGTGCCTACTTGAGGCCATAGACTAACTTCTTTAGTCTCCATACTAAAGATGAGTTATGAATGAACCTCGGTGGTTGCTCCATGTAAATCTTCTCTAAAAGATGACCATGAAGAAAATCATTCTTCACATCCATCTGGTGAATTTTCCATCATTTGGTTGTTACAATGGCTAGAACCAAGTGAATGGAGTCCATCTTTGCTACAGAAGAAAAGGTCTTATCAGAATCTATCCCATGAATCTGTTGAAATCCTTTTGCAACTAATATCACCTGACCATCTGTTGTTCTCTTGGTCCTATAGACCCATTTGCATCTGACAAGTTTCCTCCCTGGTGGAAGTGGAACTAGATCCCAAGTCTGATTCTCTAGGAGTGAGTCATACTCCTCCTGCATGGTTGCTTCCCATAATGGATTTCTCACAACCTTATTATAGGTATGTGGATCGGAAGATTGAACCATATAGAAATGCATGGGAATCGTTGGTTTAGAAGTTGAAAGTACATGAGAAGGATCCTCATGTTGAGATCGAGTTCTCGAATCCAATGGATCCCCTACAAATATGCCTACTGCCTGAAGTGCGGATTGTGCCCACTTGGGCATCTACTGAATCTCTAGCATTGGATCCTCATCTAGTTGTACAACCTGCTCATCTCCATGTTCAGAATCATCTAAATCTAAGTGTGAATATATAACATCTGAGTGTATGGAATCATCATCTCTGATGTCTGGAACTTATGGAAACATAAGAGTATCTGCATGTTGCATTGGTGGTGCATGCAAAGGAATCTCCTCAAGATGAACATTGCGTTCAATGATGAGTCAGTATGTAGAGGGATCAATCAACTTGTACCCCTTCACTTCATTTGGATATCCCACAAATATGTTAGGTGTGCTCTGTGGATCTAATGTTTTCCTCTTTTCAAAAGGAATATGGGTCTATGCACGAGATCCAAAGATGCGGAAGTGTGTGACATCTAGTTTGTCACATGTTCAAGCCTCAAAAGGTTTCATGTCCTCAACATATCTATGAAGATATATGTTTTGTATGTAAGCAACATAGTTAAGTGCCTCAACCCAAATCCTGGAAGAGATCTTGCATGCAATATGTAACTGGTCATCTCCTTGAGAGATCTGTTCTTCTTTTCAGCAACTCCATTTTGTTGTGGAGTGTATGAAATTGTATGTTGAAAATGGATACTAGACTCACGACAAAGGTTCTGAACAACTTTGTTGATTCTTGATCTTATTCCCAGTTTGTGTCTCTACTAAAGCTTTGAAATATTTGAGATGCTCAAAAACTTCATACTTTTGCTTGAGAAAATAAACCCAAGTATAGTGTGAGTAATCATCAATAAATGTAAGAGAATACCTTTCTTTGTTGATGGACGGATGTGGAAATGGACCCATGATATCACTGTGAACAAGATCCAAGGAAGAGAAGGTTCTCCTTTCCTTCCCCTTTTCAAACTTATTTTCAGGATGTTTGCCAACAATGCATCCTTCACAAACCCCTTCAGAAAAGTGAATGTCTGACAATCCTTTTACCTTTCCTTGCTTGGAAAGTTGTTGCATGTACATAAAGTTTAAATGACCAAATCTCTCATGACATACTCTACTATTATCATCAGCATGCGTAAGTAGTAAAGAGGATTCATGGTCAACAAACTTAGTTAATTTATAAAGCCTTGATTTGTGATCTACATCACCAATTGTAATAATGGAATTGTCATGCATGTCAAGTACAGAAACTGAATTTGATGTAAATTCAACCTTTTTACCTGTTTGAGTGATTTGAAAAACTGAGAGCAAATTTATAGAAATATGTTGAAATTAGTGCAACTGCAAGAGCCAATATTCTGGAGGATGGCATAAGACCCTAGCTGAGATATAGAGCCCCCAATACACTCCTGGGGTTCTTGGTTTGGGACCAAGTAGTTTGATCCATGGAAAAAGACCCTAGTGAGGGCCCCTAGTGTATGTCTGGGGTTCTTGGTCAAGAACCAAGTAGTAATTCCCTAGATGTGTTCCGCGAAATCCTTTCTCGGTGCTTGGCTTGATCCTTAGATGTGTTCCTTGGTGGTTGATGATGTAATTCCCTAGATGTGTTCCAGGGCCCCTAGATGTGTTCCAGGGAATCCTTGATTAAACGCTTGAGTTGATCCTTGGTCTTGTACCTTGGTGGATGAAAGACCCTAGATGTGTTCTAGGGCCCCCAGATGTGTTATGGGGTATCCTAGTCTTGGACCAGGTAGTTGTTGGTTGTGTGCCAAGATGTGATGATGTGTGATCTTCTTCTTCTCTCTCGGGATGGTCCATGAGACCTAGGAGCATCTAGAAGATGGACATGACCACATCACTGCTTTCTCCTCTTATGCAGGGATGATAAAATCTTATAAGTTATCATGAGACATATGTGGATAGAGTGCCTTTGAAGATTGTGTCTTGCAGCCTCCCCTTTCTTGGTTCTCTTTATCCATCTTGCTTGATGTTGTGTTGGTCTTCTATAAGTCACTTTGACTTATTTGAATATGTGATTAATATTTTAAGTAATTAAAATATTAATTTTTATTTTTTAGGTTTTAATTAAACCTAAATTCTAAGACTTCCAAAAACTATAAATAAATACCTACCCCTCTCTCACTATTACATTCACTTGCTCTCCTCTTCTAAGTATGATTTTTTGCGGCTATCTCATATTGGCTCTTGTGTTGGGTGTACAGCCTTCTTGGTGGACTCTCTCTTTCTTGTTTGAGGTGATGCATCCCTAGTTTGTTTCTCTTGTTGGCTGGTGGTTATTTCTGGTCTTCCTATTATTGGGTATTGGAGCCACAGACCTCCCTCCCGTTGTGTGTAAGTGTCGTGAACCTTCCCCTTGTTGTTGCAGGTGTCGCAACCTTCTTTTTTCCCCTCCTCTTGATGTCGTCGTGTGTTGTAAGCGTATTGTTGCCTCCTAGACAACCCTTTGGCTCCTCCCTTCACCTCTCCAAGCTGTCGTTGACTTTCTTCTAGGATGTTGTGGGTGTTTCTTTTTGGTTTCCACCTGTGTAACCCTTCTACTGTTGTTCATCAAATTTTTCCTTGAGGGTTTTTCTCTACAGTTCATTTTGGACAGTTCTGGTTGAGCCTTCTTATTGTCTTTGGGGTTTCCTATATCATCCTTTCTCTCACTAATTATCATTGAGTTATTCTTGGTAAACTGTCCACTTAAAGATCATGATGAGATCAAACCCTTGAGGGTTTGATCCATGACATGCATAGCTTGTCTGAGCATAAGGAAAGAGGATTGACTTACATCAGATACCTCTATCATTTGTTTTTCTAAGGTAAAGTTTAGATTTGGTTGCACTCTTTTTCACTTATGTTTCTAGTTTAATTTAATATTCAGAAATGTTATTTTTTATTCATGATCGGTCCTAGATAAATTATGTTCTCTTTGGCATATTCAGTTTTGTATTTTCGATATTTCATCTATTTCAGATTTTTGTTTTAAAGTGTTGATCTGTATGTACAATAGAGTTCAATTTTGAAAAAAATATCTCTGTTTTTATTTTCCCTAAAAATCTAACATGGTTTCATAGCATAGGGCGTGAAAAGAGCTCAATAGTGGCAGACTTTTGAGCCTGTGTAGATCCTTGTTTTAGGGTTTGTTTTGCAGATCAGCAGTAAGGATTTTTATCTTCAAATCGGCATGGCTTCATCTTCAATCAAAGCAGAAGATAGGCTTGAAGGGGCCTCCAACTTCAATGCTTGGAAGGCTAGGGTGTTTAACATACTAGAAGAGGGTGACTTGGATGAGTTGGTTACCAGGGTGATAGAAGAACCCACTTCAAATACAGGCAGGGAAGCATATAAGAAGAGGCGGGCCAAAACTAAAAGAAACATCTTTGATTCAATTAAAGACAACATGATACCCCTCATTGGTCATCTAAGGATAACCAAAGAATGTTTTGATGCCCTAGAAAATCTATATGAAAAGAAGGCTCCAACTCAAAAGAGGATATTGAAGAAACAACTACGTACATTAAAGGTGGGGAAGGACGAACCTATCTCTGCCTTCTTTTCCAAAATTTCTCAAACAAGAGATTAGCTTACATCAATTGGAATTGCAATGGATGATGATGACCTTGTACTGTAGTTGATGGCCTCCCTGACTCGTGGGAGACTTTTATCTCTTTGGTGAACGGAAGAGAAGTTCAACCTAACTTCGAGAGATTATGGCATGATTTCTTGGAAGAAGAGGATAGACTCAAAAGCAAGAATGATCCCTCAACGGTAAAAGACCATGCTCTTTCAGTCAAATCCAAGAGATGGAAGAAGTTTCCTCAGCACAAAGGCAAAGGTAAGAAACCCCAAGGTAAGCAATCTCGCTTTCACTCTCATTTATCTAAAATAAGATGCTTTAACTATAAAAGGCTAGATCATTATGCAAAAGACTGCAGGAACCCTCCTTCACAGCAGAAGCAAAGAGGCAGATTTCATGCTTCAGTTGCAACTGACGAAGAAGAACCTCAAAGAAGAAGAATCAGGACATCCACTAAAAGAACAAGAACAACGTCGAGAATGTTATCTTATTTCATCCCTCTCTGGCACTGTAACCAAGTCGGAAGATGTTTGGTTAGTGGACAACGGTGCCTCCAAACATATGACAGGCTTCAAACAGAATCTTATAAACTATCGAGATAAGAAGTTCAATGTGAAGGTATAATTGGGTGATGATGGCACCTATGACATCAAAGGGTTTGGATCAACATCTTTTCAGCTTCAGACAGGTAATGTATTTCATATCGATGAAATTATTTATGTTCTTGGATTAAAGGAAAATCTCATCTCAGTTGCAATGCTAGAAAGAAAAGGGTACTCGGTAGCTTTATCCAAAGGGAAGGCTCTCATGTGGCCCTCAAATGGGAGTTTGAGCTCAGTGATGACAATCGGAATTCAAGAGAGTGGACTTTCCAAAATCATTGGTCAAGTTGTTCAAGCATTAGCTCACGAGATGATAAACCCCTACGATCTATGGCATAGAAGGCTTGGACATCTCAACTACAACGCACTCTCAGGTTTGAAAAAGATGGTAATAGGTATGTCATTTTTTTCATTTGAGCATGATAGTGGTTGTAGAGGTTGTGCTCTCGGTAAGAATACAAAGAAAGCTTACCCTCACAGTTATAGAAAAACTAATGGCATTTTAGATCTTATTCATTATGATCTTTGTGGACCTATGACTGCTCCGTCAATGAATAGTTGTCTTTATTATATCATTTTTATTGATGATTATTCTCGTAAAACTTGGATTTATTTTTTGAAAACTAAAGATGAATCTTTCAACAAATTTCAGGATTTTAAGAATCTTGTTGAGAATCAGACAGGTAGAAACATTCGCGTTATTAAAATAGACAATGGAAAATAATTTGACTTCCACAAGTACGATGATTTTTGTCAGGCTTCAGGGATTAAGAGGGAGTTGATTGTGCCTTATAATCCCCAACAGAATGGGGTTGCAGAAAGAAATAACATAACGATATGTGAAGCAGTGAGAGCCATGATGTATGATCAGAATCTATCTTTATCTTTTTGGGCCAAAACTGCAAGCACTGCAGTCTATATTCAGAACATGTGTCCTCATAAAGCCCTATAAGAGAAAACTCCAGAAGAAGTCTTCACCGGTAAGAAGCCTTTAGTTGATCATTTGAGAATCTTTGGCAGTGCAGTATACATTCATATTCCTAAAGAAAAGAGGACTAAGTTAGAGCTCTCCAGAAAGAAAGGAACTTTTGTGGGATACAGTGAAACCTCAAAAGCATACAGAATTTATGTACCAGGGAAAAATTTCATTGAGGTCAGCAGAGACGTGACTTTTCATGAGGAAGCAGTCTTTCGTCATTCCAGAGAACTTCCATGTGATACAAAGGAGAAGGAAGCTCCATCTCTAGAACCTTCAGATACACCACTACCAGATGAGCAGAGGGAGGAGACCATAGAGCCTTCAGTGGATCCCATCATGGATTCTATTGAGTTTCCCTTAGAGAAACCTCCTGTTAAAAGGAAGCCACCTTGGTGCCGGGAAATTCTAAAGGAAGAAGAAAAGCATGCAGCACCTAAAGGTACTTTCAGAGAAAGCAAGAAACCAAATAAGTACTCTGGCCTGATAGCACAACTAAATCTAATGATTGACTCAGAACCTTCCACTTTTGAAGAGGCCTCCAAACATAAAGTGTGAAAGGATGCCATGATAGAAGAGTACGCATCAATATTAAAGAATGATGTATGGGAAGTGGTCCCAAGACCTCATGGAAAATCAGTGGTAACCTCTAAATGGATTTACAAAATAAAGCATGCAGCAGATGGTAGTTTTGAAAAATTCAAAGCTAGATGTGTGGCTCGTGGCTTCTCTCAAAAAGAAGAATTGACTATGAAGAGATATTTTTCTGTTGCCAGGTATACTTCCATCAGAATCATCATCTCTCTTGTTTCATTTTTTTATTGGAAACTTCACCAAATGGATGTCAAGACTACCTTTCTCAATGGTGAAGTTGAACAAGAAGTTTATATTGAGCAGCCTGAGGGTTTCATGATCCATGGGAAAGAATCTCATGTCTGCAAACTCAAGAAAGCCTTGTATGGATTGAAACAAGCTCTGAGAGCTTGGTATGGAAGAATTGACAGTTTTCTACAGAGTCTTGGATTCTCGAAGAGTATAGAAGATCCTAATCTTTATATAAAAATTGTGCAGAATCATCATATTATATTGGTTTTATATGTGGATGAATTGTTCCTTACTGGAGATGAACATCTTATAGCTTAGACTAAGAGACAGTTATCAGTAGAATTTGAAATGAAAGACTTGGGTCTTATGCATTACTTTCTTGGCTTAGAGGTGTGGCAGAAATCGAGTGAGATCTTTCTCTCACAAAGCAAATATGCAGTTGATGTGCTTCGTAGATTTGGCATGATGGACTGTAAGTCCATGTCCACACCTATGATTTCTAACCTGAAGAAGTTACATGATCAAGCTATAGGTTCATATCCAAAAGACCCCACCGTATATCATCGGATCATTGGGTCATTGATGTATCTAGTACATACCAAATCAGACATTTGTTACACAGTGAATGCCCTCAACCAGTTCATGTGTGAACCGAAACATATTCATATGGTTGTTGTTAAGCATGTTCTCATAAATGTCCAGGGAACTATAGCCTATGGGCTCAGATACACTTCCATTGGAGGGGTAATGCTTCATGGTTTTACAGATTCAAATTGGATGGGAAGTACAGTGGATCAGAAGAGTACTTTCGAATATTGTTTCAGTTTGGGTTCAGCTATGATCTCCTGGTCCAGCAGGAAACATGGCTCCATATCCCAGAGCACTGTAGAGGCATAATACATTGTTGCAAGTGTTGCTAGTAGAGAAGCATTGTGGCTCAAAAAGCTAATCTCAGATCCATTCAGTGCTAAGTTGGAACCCACAGTAATCCATTGTGATAACCAGAGCTGTATAAAGCTCTCCAAGAATCTAGTGTTTCATGACAGATCAAAACACATTGAGATGAGATGTCACTATGTTCGGGACATGGTGCAAAAGAACATTCTCGGTATTCAGTATGTTCTAATGGCGGAACAAACCGCGGATATTTTGACCAAGCCTCTGTCCTTGACAAAGTTTGTGTACTTTTGAGACAAGATTGGTGTTGTAGAGAATGCCTCTCTTGCTAAGAGGGAGCGTTGAAATTAGTGCAGTTGCAAGAGTCATTCTCAGAGAGGATGGCATAAGACCCTAGCTGAGATCTAGGGCCCCCAGTACACTCCTGGGGTTCTTGGTTTGGGACCAAGTAGTTTGTGCCATGGCAAAAGACCCTAGTGAGGGCCCCCAATGTATTTATGGGGTTCTTGGTTAAGGACCAAGAAGTAATTCCCTAGATGTGTTATAGGGCCCCTCGATATGTTCCAGGGAATCCTTGCTCAACGCTTGGATTGATCCTTAGATGTGTTCCTTGGTGGTTGATGATGTAAGTCCCTAGATGTGTTCTAGGGCCCCTGGGTTTGTTCCAGAGAATCATTTCTTAAACGCTTGGGTTGATCCTTGGTCTTGTACCTTGGTGGATGAAAGACCCTAGATGTGTTCTAGGGCCCCCAGTTGTTTTATGGGGTCTCTTGGTCTTGGACCTGGTAGTTCTTGGTTGTGTGCCAAGATGTGATGATGTGTGATATTCTTCTTCTCTCTCGGGATGGTCCATGAGACCTAGGAGCAACCAGAAGATGGACATGACCACATCACTGGTTTCTCCTCTTATGCAGGGATGATAAAAGTTTATAAGTTATCATGAGACATACGTGGACAATTTGACTTTGTCTTGCAGCCTCCCCTTGCTTGATTCTCTTTCTCCATCATGCTTGATGTTGTGTTGGTATTCTATAAGTCACTTTGACTTATTTTACTTTGTGATTAATATTTTAAGTAATTAAAATATTAATTTTTATTTATTTTATTTTTTACGTTTTAATTAAACCTAAATTCTAACCCTTCCCAAAACTATAAATAAAAACCTACCCCTCTCTCATTATTACATTCACTTTCTCTCCTCTTCTAAGTCTGATTTTCTGCGGTTGTCTTAGATTGGCTCTTGTGTTGGGTGTACGGCCTTCTTGGTGGACTCTCTCTTTCTTGTTTGAGGTGTTGCCTCCCTAGTTTGTTGCTCTTGTTGGCTAGTGGTTATTTTTGGTCTTCCTACCACTGGGTATTGGAGACACAGACCTCCCTCCTGTTGTGTTAAGTGTCACGGACCTTCCCCTTGTTGTTGTAGGTGTTGCGGCCTTCTTTTTCCCCCTCCTCTTGTTGTCGTTGTGTGTTGTAAGGGTGTCATTGCCTCCTAGGCAGCCCTTTGGCTCCTCCCTTCACTTCTCTAGGTTGTCGTTGAGTTTCTTCTAGGATGTTATGAGTGTTTCTCTTTGGTTACCACCTGTGTAAACCTTCTACTGTTGTTCATCAAATTTTTCCTTGAGGGAGTTCCTCTACAATTCATTTTGGACAATTATGGTGAGCCTTCTTGTAGTCTTTGGGGTTTCCTATATCAATCTTTCTCTTGTTGATTATCATTGAGTTCTTCTTGGTAAATTGTCCACTTAAAGATCATGATGAGATCAAACCCTTGAGGGTTTGATCCATGACCTTCATAGCTTGTCTGAGCATAAAGAAAGAGGACTTCCTTACATCAAGTACCTATATCATTTGTTTTGCTAAGGTAAAGTTTAGATCTGGTTGCACTCTTGTTTAATTATGTTTCTAGTTTAATTTAATATTCAGAAATATTATTTTCTATTCATGGTCAGTCCTAGATAAATTTTGTTCTCTTTAGCATATTCAGTTTTGTATTTTCGATATTTCATCTACTGCAGATTTATGTTTTAAAGTGTTGATTTGTATGTATAGTAGAGTTCAATTTTGAAAAAGATATCTCTGTTTTTATTTTCCCTAAAAATCTAACAAAATATTTGAAACATGTAAAACATTCTCAAAACTGACATTAGAGAGTTCCACTCTTCCCTCTCATGCTTATGCTACTGGAGTATCATCCCCCATGAGAATAGGGGGTCTTGAGCATGAAGTCAAATAAGTAAAAACTTTCTCTTTGGTTGTCATATGATGTGATGCACTATAATCTATAATCCATTAATCAAATGAGGAATTAATTGCAACCAAAGCATGATGATTACCTTTCTTAGGTGCATGGTCTTCTTCTTGGTTATTCTTTTGAAGTACATGCCATAAGATCAATTTGTTTCTTCATGCATGTGGATTCATCGTGATTTGGTTTATTGCAATAGGTGCACTGCTTTCCCTTCTTCTTCTTCTTCTTCTTTTTCTTCCCTTTAGAATTTGAAGAGTCTTTGGAACTTGAAGAATCCTTGAAGGGTTTGGAATATCCCTCCTTTCCTTTTTGTTCCTCCTTTCCTTTATGTTTGGATTTTTTTATTGGATGACCCTTTTCCATCTTACATGGTGAGTGCATGTGTTTTGGGTTCCTTAATTAGGCCCATCTGAATGAGTTTTGTCTGCTCATGTGTGAGAGAATCAATTAATTGCTCCATGGTAGGAATCTTCCATTTTGATCCCAAAACATATCTGCTAGAATGGAAAGAGGAGACATAGACAACATATTCTGGTCCTAGCTTAGCCAAAGATTGTTAGAACAATTTGGTTCTCTTGTTTAGATTTATCAATACCACAAGATTTCAAGCTCAATATCAAATATTTAAACTTAGTAAAAAATCTTGTATATCATCAAAACTTTTAGTATCCCAGGTATTCAACTATACCTCAAGCATATGACTTCTCATCTCATCATGTTTTCCAAAGAGACTTTCCAAGGTAGTCCACATCTCATTTGGAGTCTTGCATGTGGCAATATGAAACCATAATCAGTTGAAATTAATTCAAGAAGTCATGTGGCCTCATCCTTACAGTTCGTCCATCTAGTCTTCTCAATTGCTGATGTAGATTATGTTTCTGTCGTCATCGTCAAATTGTACAATCATTTTCTTTTGAGTTGGAATTCGACCTTCGGCTTCCATTCAAAATAATTGTACAATGTGAGAATTAACATCAAATTTCACTGGATAATTTGTGTCGTATCCATCCCTCTTATTTGTTTTGAAAAAACCAGAAAGATTAATCTCAGTTTGCAAGTGAAAATCCTGAGAAATCACTGCAAAAACATTTTTTCAAAAGTGTCTCTCTCAATGGGCAGCCTCAGACAATGTCGCACCCTATTCAAGGCTAAAGTGAGACATTGTCACACCCTACTCAAGGCTAAACTGAGACATTGTCGCACCCTATTGAAGACTAAAGTGCACCACTGTCCAAAAATTAAAAATTTCTTAAGTGTGACTACGACCGGCGCACCTTTCGACAATGAGAGGTTGTGACACTGTTAGATACATGGATTACACTCTTCAAAACTCTGATTTCTCTCTCTGGCTTGTCTGGTTTGCTCCAAGCATCCTGGCTCTGATACCATGTCAATGTTTCATTGAAACATGCACAGAAGACCTAGCTAAAACAAATACAAACAAAGTTTCTCAATAAAAGGAAGAGAGATTCAATATGGAAGAATGAAAATTACTCTGTTCACACTACTCCAATGAGCTAATCAATAATCATATAATGAATGAGTGATATACACTCATATAGGAAAGAACATTCCATAATTAAGAAAATTGAAAAGCAACAAGTTTTTCTTAGAAATGCATGCATAATAGTGATGGTCTAAAATAGAAAGTCTAAAATAGAACTAGTTCCAGTAAACTCCCACTAAACTAGTGAGTCGAAAATAGAAATGAGGGTGGGTGGGCGAGAGGTGTGCATTTCTGTGGTATTTGGGCACAAATGCACACTGTGGGGAACGTGGTGTGCATTTGCACACAACTTCACCCCTAAGAGGATGGGTGGTGAGGGTAGAAGGTGTGCATTAATTAAGTTTCGTAGTTTATGTTGCTTGTTTCTAATAGTTAGTGAATGAACTCTTTTAATTAGGTTAATTGTCATGTATATTTAGTCTACTTGTCATAGTCTAAATTGTCATCCTCGTGATCTGCTAGTTCAGTTTTCATTGGATCAGATTACGTAGAGATGATAATTAAGTGTAGTAGTTTAGACATATTTAGTTTGATAAATACATCAGATAGATAGATCATCATAGTTGTTAAATGTAGTTTGGGCACTTTGATCATGTTGAATCAATTTACAGAGAATTTGTTGGACTTATTGAAATTCCATTTGTTATTTGCTTTGAAATACACTCTTAGCGTGCTTAGATTACACATAGCAGACTGAATAAATGTTTCTTTCAATACAGTTTATGGATAGTTGTCATAGTTTAGATTCTAGATCATTGATCATTTGCTTTCCATTTAGCGCTACCAGGCATAGCTCGCCATTGCCTCACTTCTAACTTTATTTTGAATAGATGTTCGTTGTCGGGATAGATATTGCTTTAGCTAGCACTGACTTTCCTATTCACCTTCAATGCCCAGTCATGGTTTTCATTTCATCTTAGATTAGGAAGTTTTGACAAAGAGCCTACAAAAGTAAAATCTTTCCAGCAGCGAGGCCAACTTCTTTACATTGGAATAGAAAAGAGCTAGACCGCATAATGTAACCTGGATTGATAAAATTGAAGTGACATTTCTAGTTAGCAACTTATCACATGTTGAGTTGCCAGCATGAAAGTATAACCCTTGTTTTGGTATCTTCGCTAGGAAGAGTGATTGAAACATTCAACAACAGATGTGGCTCTGCTATCAGCCATCATGCAGTTGCAGATACAGCGAAAGGCCTAGACGAATTTGGGAAAAAGAGGATTCTCCTAACTAGTGCAGTTAGGACCAATCCTGAATATATAACGTCAGGTGCATCCCACAAATAATGTTTACTCTAGAGTTCGTGCATGTCACAACAAAATCCTACAATCACGGAAATAGGTAGGCTATTGATACATCCGCATACCATTCCCATAGACATCGACATAAAGGAAACAATTTTCTGGGTTACCCTAGCCTAATGATCTTTATGATGAGAGTCCTCTAAACTGGTGATTGCAATGGGTAGTCAAAATGGTGAAGGAACGAGACCAAAGACCTCCCTAGCTTTTGGGAAATGTTCACTCAAATGACTCCAAGACAATTCTCTACACCCAGTCTAAACCAAATCTGAGCATGTGGACCATCACGAATCCATTATCTCATCCATATTACAACGAGTTAGGGCAACTTTGGATAAACAAATATCTTAATTTATATAAGATAAGCAAAGCTATTAAAAAAATTATTTGAGCTTGTGAGGCTTGATGCTGAAATGCAACTCCCCTCACCTTAAGTTACGAGATCCGCCCCTACCATGCCTACAAAAATGTCTAGTCTTGGTGATGTGAGGGATGCATCAAATCCCATTAGATGACTTCTACTGGCCTTAAAAGAAATGGTAGGCACTACAATATGGGCAATAGCTCAACATAAAATACCTAGTAATGTACTTCCACAATAATTGGAAAAGCTTTTACAACCTTATCCTTCATAGAATCCAAGTTTGTATCACTAGTCAAAAGTTAAAACTATGAATTATTCTCTTATTTTGATTCCCAACATGAGATACTTTCTTAGCTTATTTTGGAGTATCTTCTTATATGCAATTTCAAGCATTTTATCTGAGACTTTACACAAGGCTTAGGCACTCAATAAGACAATGAAAAAATTCCCCCACCCCTTCAAATCTGCTCTTATAAAAAAATCCAACTAATCAAAAACCTGAAAATGTATGTTCAATTCCTTACCCATGGTGACTTTCAACTCTTCAAGCCTCATAATTTGACAAGAAAATCAAATTCAAAACTGCAACCCATAATTAGGGTATGCACTAATCAGCCTATGACATTTATTGTTACAAACGAATGGATTATTGTACAAGTCATGGAACAATCCTCAAATTCTCATTCAAGGAAGCTATTGAATTTTAATATCCAAAATCTCAGTCAATCTAGGCTGTCTGTACCTCCGAAGTAGCAAAGAAGAGCAAACAACACTGACAGATGAAAGTGCCATTGCAGCCCCTGACACCCATGGAGGTAGGCTAATCTTCAAAAAGGGGAAGAAGAGTCCAGCTGCCAGTGGTATTGCAAATATATTATAACCCATTGCAAAAACATAATTCAACCTGATCCTAGCAAAAGTTTTCTTGGACAAATCAATAGCAGTAATAACATCTTCCAAATTATTTCTCATTAACACATAGTCAGCAGCTTCAATTGCAATATCTGTTCCAGCTCCAATTGCCATGCCAACATCTGCAGCTGCTAATGCAGGTGAATCATTAATTCCATCTCCAACCATTGCAACCATAGTACCATCCTTCTGAAGAGAACGAATTACTTCAGCTTTGCCAGCAGGAATGACCTCAGCCTTGACATCTTCAATACCCAACTGTGAATGTTAAAAAAAGATAACTATCAGTAAAAAGTAAATCAATATATTTGTCATATTTCTCAACTCACAGATTCATTACGTTAAAATCTGTTGCATGTTAAAGCTGTTTCAGTAGCAATTTTCCTAAAAGCACTAAAATGAGTAAACAATCCACCCTGGAAACAGAAAACAACTCCAGTGCTTGTGGATAACTTTTCAGCCAGCGTCAATTCAAAACTTGCTATAGGATGAAATAAAATTAACAAGCTGATGTACCAAAAAAATGACAATTTTGGATATCATGTTCAACTAAGTGGACCAGGCTATAATTATTGATTATGTAATTATGCTTTCAAAAAAACATTTCAGATCAAAGTGATGCTTTAATCACAAAAGCCACACTTTCTTACTATTCTTAACAAATGGTATTTATATTCACGTGAAAAATCTGCTGAGAATAGCCAAAGAAAATTTCACACCTCTTGCGCAACAGCTCGAGCAGTTGTCCAGTTATCTCCTGTAACCATGATAGGGAGTATACCCATTTTCTTTAATCCTTCTATGACAACAGCTGCCTCCCTTTTAAGTGGATCAGAAATGGCCAACATTCCCACTAGTTCTTTATCAAAGGCCACCAAAATTCCCGTTCTAGCATGTTGCTCCATATCCTTTAAGTACTCCTCCGCAACTGAAGGTATAAACACTCCATCCTCAGACATCAGCTTCCTGTTGCCAACCTGTTCATGTGCCTTTGGTGATCCACATAGAACATTGAAAAGAATCGAAGGCTATTCAATTTTATAAAATAAGGTAAGCACAAGATTTCAGATATCTTACCAAAATTTCTGTCCCTTCTATTGAACATCTTACACCTTTACCAGGAAGTGCTTCAAATTTTGAGGCAGTTAATAACCAAGCGGTGTTCTTGGTCCTAAGCCCCTGCATGTCCATATCTTTAGGTGG
>WSFP011461220.1:0-18841 GCA_009831015.1 Picea engelmannii | reverse complement strand
CCACCTAAAGATATGGACATGCAGGGGCTTAGGACCAAGAACACCGCTTGGTTATTAACTGCCTCAAAATTTGAAGCACTTCCTGGTAAAGGTGTAAGATGTTCAATAGAAGGGACAGAAATTTTGGTAAGATATCTGAAATCTTGTGCTTACCTTATTTTATAAAATTGAATAGCCTTCGATTCTTTTCAATGTTCTATGTGGATCACCAAAGGCACATGAACAGGTTGGCAACAGGAAGCTGATGTCTGAGGATGGAGTGTTTATACCTTCAGTTGCGGAGGAGTACTTAAAGGATATGGAGCAACATGCTAGAACGGGAATTTTGGTGGCCTTTGATAAAGAACTAGTGGGAATGTTGGCCATTTCTGATCCACTTAAAAGGGAGGCAGCTGTTGTCATAGAAGGATTAAAGAAAATGGGTATACTCCCTATCATGGTTACAGGAGATAACTGGACAACTGCTCGAGCTGTTGCGCAAGAGGTGTGAAATTTTCTTTGGCTATTCTCAGCAGATTTTTCACGTGAATATAAATACCATTTGTTAAGAATAGTAAGAAAGTGTGGCTTTTGTGATTAAAGCATCACTTTGATCTGAAATGTTTTTTTGAAAGCATAATTACATAATCAATAATTATAGCCTGGTCCACTTAGTTGAACATGATATCCAAAATTGTCATTTTTTTGGTACATCAGCTTGTTAATTTTATTTCATCCTATAGCAAGTTTTGAATTGACGCTGGCTGAAAAGTTATCCACAAGCACTGGAGTTGTTTTCTGTTTCCAGGGTGGATTGTTTACTCATTTTAGTGCTTTTAGGAAAATTGCTACTGAAACAGCTTTAACATGCAACAGATTTTAACGTAATGAATCTGTGAGTTGAGAAATATGACAAATATATTGATTTACTTTTTACTGATAGTTATCTTTTTTTAACATTCACAGTTGGGTATTGAAGATGTCAAGGCTGAGGTCATTCCTGCTGGCAAAGCTGAAGTAATTCGTTCTCTTCAGAAGGATGGTACTATGGTTGCAATGGTTGGAGATGGAATTAATGATTCACCTGCATTAGCAGCTGCAGATGTTGGCATGGCAATTGGAGCTGGAACAGATATTGCAATTGAAGCTGCTGACTATGTGTTAATGAGAAATAATTTGGAAGATGTTATTACTGCTATTGATTTGTCCAAGAAAACTTTTGCTAGGATCAGGTTGAATTATGTTTTTGCAATGGGTTATAATATATTTGCAATACCACTGGCAGCTGGACTCTTCTTCCCCTTTTTGAAGATTAGCCTACCTCCATGGGTGTCAGGGGCTGCAATGGCACTTTCATCTGTCAGTGTTGTTTGCTCTTCTTTGCTACTTCGGAGGTACAGACAGCCTAGATTGACTGAGATTTTGGATATTAAAATTCAATAGCTTCCTTGAATGAGAATTTGAGGATTGTTCCATGACTTGTACAATAATCCATTCGTTTGTAACAATAAATGTCATAGGCTGATTAGTGCATACCCTAATTATGGGTTGCAGTTTTGAATTTGATTTTCTTGTCAAATTATGAGGCTTGAAGAGTTGAAAGTCACCATGGGTAAGGAATTGAACATACATTTTCAGGTTTTTGATTAGTTGGATTTTTTTATAAGAGCAGATTTGAAGGGGTGGGGGAATTTTTTCATTGTCTTATTGAGTGCCTAAGCCTTGTGTAAAGTCTCAGATAAAATGCTTGAAATTGCATATAAGAAGATACTCCAAAATAAGCTAAGAAAGTATCTCATGTTGGGAATCAAAATAAGAGAATAATTCATAGTTTTAACTTTTGACTAGTGATACAAACTTGGATTCTATGAAGGATAAGGTTGTAAAAGCTTTTCCAATTATTGTGGAAGTACATTACTAGGTATTTTATGTTGAGCTATTGCCCATATTGTAGTGCCTACCATTTCTTTTAAGGCCAGTAGAAGTCATCTAATGGGATTTGATGCATCCCTCACATCACCAAGACTAGACATTTTTGTAGGCATGGTAGGGGCGGATCTCGTAACTTAAGGTGAGGGGAGTTGCATTTCAGCATCAAGCCTCACAAGCTCAAATAATTTTTTTAATAGCTTTGCTTATCTTATATAAATTAAGATATTTGTTTATCCAAAGTTGCCCTAACTCGTTGTAATATGGATGAGATAATGGATTCGTGATGGTCCACATGCTCAGATTTGGTTTAGACTGGGTGTAGAGAATTGTCTTGGAGTCATTTGAGTGAACATTTCCCAAAAGCTAGGGAGGTCTTTGGTCTCGTTCCTTCACCATTTTGACTACCCATTGCAATCACCAGTTTAGAGGACTCTCATCATAAAGATCATTAGGCTAGGGTAACCCAGAAAATTGTTTCCTTTATGTCGATGTCTATGGGAATGGTATGCGGATGTATCAATAGCCTACCTATTTCCGTGATTGTAGGATTTTGTTGTGACATGCACGAACTCTAGAGTAAACATTATTTGTGGGATGCACCTGACGTTATATATTCAGGATTGGTCCTAACTGCACTAGTTAGGAGAATCCTCTTTTTCCCAAATTCGTCTAGGCCTTTCGCTGTATCTGCAACTGCATGATGGCTGATAGCAGAGCCACATCTGTTGTTGAATGTTTCAATCACTCTTCCTAGCGAAGATACCAAAACAAGGGTTATACTTTCATGCTGGCAACTCAACATGTGATAAGTTGCTAACTAGAAATGTCACTTCAATTTTATCAATCCAGGTTACATTATGCGGTCTAGCTCTTTTCTATTCCAATGTAAAGAAGTTGGCCTCGCTGCTGGAAAGATTTTACTTTTGTAGGCTCTTTGTCAAAACTTCCTAATCTAAGATGAAATGAAAACCATGACTGGGCATTGAAGGTGAATAGGAAAGTCAGTGCTAGCTAAAGCAATATCTATCCCGACAACGAACATCTATTCAAAATAAAGTTAGAAGTGAGGCAATGGCGAGCTATGCCTGGTAGCGCTAAATGGAAAGCAAATGATCAATGATCTAGAATCTAAACTATGACAACTATCCATAAACTGTATTGAAAGAAACATTTATTCAGTCTGCTATGTGTAATCTAAGCACGCTAAGAGTGTATTTCAAAGCAAATAACAAATGGAATTTCAATAAGTCCAACAAATTCTCTGTAAATTGATTCAACATGATCAAAGTGCCCAAACTACATTTAACAACTATGATGATCTATCTATCTGATGTATTTATCAAACTAAATATGTCTAAACTACTACACTTAATTATCATCTCTACGTAATCTGATCCAATGAAAACTGAACTAGCAGATCACGAGGATGACAATTTAGACTATGACAAGTAGACTAAATATACATGACAATTAACCTAATTAAAAGAGTTCATTCACTAACTATTAGAAACAAGCAACATAAACTACGAAACTTAATTAATGCACACCTTCTACCCTCACCACCCATCCTCTTAGGGGTGAAGTTGTGTGCAAATGCACACCACGTTCCCCACAGTGTGCATTTGTGCCCAAATACCACAGAAATGCACACCTCTCGCCCACCCACCCTCATTTCTATTTTCGACTCACTAGTTTAGTGGGAGTTTACTGGAACTAGTTCTATTTTAGACTTTCTATTTTAGACCATCACTATTATGCATGCATTTCTAAGAAAAACTTGTTGCTTTTCAATTTTCTTAATTATGGAATGTTCTTTCCTATATGAGTGTATATCACTCATTCATTATATGATTATTGATTAGCTCATTGGAGTAGTGTGAACAGAGTAATTTTCATTCTTCCATATTGAATCTCTCTTCCTTTTATTGAGAAACTTTGTTTGTATTTGTTTTAGCTAGGTCTTCTGTGCATGTTTCAATGAAACATTGACATGGTATCAGAGCCAGGATGCTTGGAGCAAACCAGACAAGCCAGAGAGAGAAATCAGAGTTTTGAAGAGTGTAATCCATGTATCTAACAGTGTCACAACCTCTCATTGTCGAAAGGTGCGCCGGTCGTAGTCACACTTAAGAAATTTTTAATTTTTGGACAGTGGTGCACTTTAGTCTTCAATAGGGTGCGACAATGTCTCAGTTTAGCCTTGAGTAGGGTGTGACAATGTCTCACTTTAGCCTTGAATAGGGTGCGACATTGTCTGAGGCTGCCCATTGAGAGAGACACTTTTGAAAAAATGTTTTTGCAGTGATTTCTCAGGATTTTCACTTGCAAACTGAGATTAATCTTTCTGGTTTTTTCAAAACAAATAAGAGGGATGGATACGACACAAATTATCCAGTGAAATTTGATGTTAATTCTCACATTGTACAATTATTTTGAATGGAAGCCGAAGGTCGAATTCCAACTCAAAAGAAAATGATTGTACAATTTGACGATGACGACAGAAACATAATCTACATCAGCAATTGAGAAGACTAGATGGACGAACTGTAAGGATGAGGCCACATGACTTCTTGAATTAATTTCAACTGATTATGGTTTCATATTGCCACATGCAAGACTCCAAATGAGATGTGGACTACCTTGGAAAGTCTCTTTGGAAAACATGATGAGATGAGAAGTCATATGCTTGAGGTATAGTTGAATACCTGGGATACTAAAAGTTTTGATGATATACAAGATTTTTTACTAAGTTTAAATATTTGATATTGAGCTTGAAATCTTGTGGTATTGATAAATCTAAACAAGAGAACCAAATTGTTCTAACAATCTTTGGCTAAGCTAGGACCAGAATATGTTGTCTATGTCTCCTCTTTCCATTCTAGCAGATATGTTTTGGGATCAAAATGGAAGATTCCTACCATGGAGCAATTAATTGATTCTCTCACACATGAGCAGACAAAACTCATTCAGATGGGCCTAATTAAGGAACCCAAAACACATGCACTCACCATGTAAGATGGAAAAGGGTCATCCAATAAAAAAATCCAAACATAAAGGAAAGGAGGAACAAAAAGGAAAGGAGGGATATTCCAAACCCTTCAAGGATTCTTCAAGTTCCAAAGACTCTTCAAATTCTAAAGGGAAGAAAAAGAAGAAGAAGAAGAAGAAGGGAAAGCAGTGCACCTATTGCAATAAACCAAATCACGATGAATCCACATGCATGAAGAAACAAATTGATCTTATGGCATGTACTTCAAAAGAATAACCAAGAAGAAGACCATGCACCTAAGAAAGGTAATCATCATGCTTTGGTTGCAATTAATTCCTCATTTGATTAATGGATTATAGATTATAGTGCATCACATCATATGACAACCAAAGAGAAAGTTTTTACTTATTTGACTTCATGCTCAAGACCCCCTATTCTCATGGGGGATGATACTCCAGTAGCATAAGCATGAGAGGGAAGAGTGGAACTCTCTAATGTCAGTTTTGAGAATGTTTTACATGTTTCAAATATTTTGTTAGATTTTTAGGGAAAATAAAAACAGAGATATCTTTTTCAAAATTGAACTCTACTATACATACAAATCAACACTTTAAAACATAAATCTGCAGTAGATGAAATATCGAAAATACAAAACTGAATATGCTAAAGAGAACAAAATTTATCTAGGACTGACCATGAATAGAAAATAATATTTCTGAATATTAAATTAAACTAGAAACATAATTAAACAAGAGTGCAACCAGATCTAAACTTTACCTTAGCAAAACAAATGATATAGGTACTTGATGTAAGGAAGTCCTCTTTCTTTATGCTCAGACAAGCTATGAAGGTCATGGATCAAACCCTCAAGGGTTTGATCTCATCATGATCTTTAAGTGGACAATTTACCAAGAAGAACTCAATGATAATCAACAAGAGAAAGATTGATATAGGAAACCCCAAAGACTACAAGAAGGCTCACCATAATTGTCCAAAATGAATTGTAGAGGAACTCCCTCAAGGAAAAATTTGATGAACAACAGTAGAAGGTTTACACAGGTGGTAACCAAAGAGAAACACTCATAACATCCTAGAAGAAACTCAACGACAACCTAGAGAAGTGAAGGGAGGAGCCAAAGGGCTGCCTAGGAGGCAATGACACCCTTACAACACACAACGACAACAAGAGGAGGGGGAAAAAGAAGGCCGCAACACCTACAACAACAAGGGGAAGGTCCGTGACACTTAACACAACAGGAGGGAGGTCTGTGTCTCCAATACCCAGTGGTAGGAAGACCAAAAATAACCACTAGCCAACAAGAGCAACAAACTAGGGAGGCAACACCTCAAACAAGAAAGAGAGAGTCCACCAAGAAGGCCGTACACCCAACACAAGAGCCAATCTAAGACAACCGCAGAAAATCAGACTTAGAAGAGGAGAGAAAGTGAATGTAATAATGAGAGAGGGGTAGGTTTTTATTTATAGTTTTGGGAAGGGTTAGAATTTAGGTTTAATTAAAACGTAAAAAATAAAATAAATAAAAATTAATATTTTAATTACTTAAAATATTAATCACAAAGTAAAATAAGTCAAAGTGACTTATAGAATACCAACACAACATCAAGCATGATGGAGAAAGAGAATCAAGCAAGGGGAGGCTGCAAGACAAAGTCAAATTGTCCACGTATGTCTCATGATAACTTATAAACTTTTATCATCCCTGCATAAGAGGAGAAACCAGTGATGTGGTCATGTCCATCTTCTGGTTGCTCCTAGGTCTCATGGACCATCCCGAGAGAGAAGAAGAATATCACACATCATCACATCTTGGCACACAACCAAGAACTACCAGGTCCAAGACCAAGAGACCCCATAAAACAACTGGGGGCCCTAGAACACATCTAGGGTCTTTCATCCACCAAGGTACAAGACCAAGGATCAACCCAAGCGTTTAAGAAATGATTCTCTGGAACAAACCCAGGGGCCCTAGAACACATCTAGGGACTTACATCATCAACCACCAAGGAACACATCTAAGGATCAATCCAAGCGTTGAGCAAGGATTCCCTGGAACATATCGAGGGGCCCTATAACACATCTAGGGAATTACTTCTTGGTCCTTAACCAAGAACCCCATAAATACATTGGGGGCCCTCACTAGGGTCTTTTGCCATGGCACAAACTACTTGGTCCCAAACCAAGAACCCCAGGAGTGTACTGGGGGCCCTAGATCTCAGCTAGGGTCTTATGCCATCCTCTCTGAGAATGACTCTTGCAACTGCACTAATTTCAACGCTCCCTCTTAGCAAGAGAGGCATTCTCTACAACACCAATCTTGTCTCAAAAGTACACAAACTTTGTCAAGGACAGAGGCTTGGTCAAAATATCCGCGGTTTGTTCCGCCATTAGAACATACTGAATACCGAGAATGTTCTTTTGCACCATGTCCCGAACATAGTGACATCTCATCTCAATGTGTTTTGATCTGTCATGAAACACTAGATTCTTGGAGAGCTTTATACAGCTCTGGTTATCACAATGGATTACTGTGGGTTCCAACTTAGCACTGAATGGATCTGAGATTAGCTTTTTGAGCCACAATGCTTCTCTACTAGCAACACTTGCAACAATGTATTATGCCTCTACAGTGCTCTGGGATATGGAGCCATGTTTCCTGCTGGACCAGGAGATCATAGCTGAACCCAAACTGAAACAATATTCGAAAGTACTCTTCTGATCCACTGTACTTCCCATCCAATTTGAATCTGTAAAACCATGAAGCATTACCCCTCCAATGGAAGTGTATCTGAGCCCATAGGCTATAGTTCCCTGGACATTTATGAGAACATGCTTAACAACAACCATATGAATATGTTTCGGTTCACACATGAACTGGTTGAGGGCATTCACTGTGTAACAAATGTCTGATTTGGTATGTACTAGATACATCAATGACCCAATGATCCGATGATATACGGTGGGGTCTTTTGGATATGAACCTATAGCTTGATCATGTAACTTCTTCAGGTTAGAAATCATAGGTGTGGACATGGACTTACAGTCCATCATGCCAAATCTACGAAGCACATCAACTGCATATTTGCTTTGTGAGAGAAAGATCTCACTCGATTTCTGCCACACCTCTAAGCCAAGAAAGTAATGCATAAGACCCAAGTCTTTCATTTCAAATTCTACTGATAACTGTCTCTTAGTCTAAGCTATAAGATGTTCATCTCCAGTAAGGAACAATTCATCCACATATAAAACCAATATAATATGATGATTCTGCACAATTTTTATATAAAGATTAGGATCTTCTATACTCTTCGAGAATCCAAGACTCTGTAGAAAACTGTCAATTCTTCCATACCAAGCTCTCAGAGCTTGTTTCAATCCATACAAGGCTTTCTTGAGTTTGCAGACATGAGATTCTTTCCCATGGATCATGAAACCCTCAGGCTGCTCAATATAAACTTCTTGTTCAACTTCACCATTGAGAAAGGTAGTCTTGACATCCATTTGGTGAAGTTTCCAATAAAAAAATGAAACAAGAGAGATGATGATTCTGATGGAAGTATACCTGGCAACAGAAAAATATCTCTTCATAGTCAATTCTTCTTTTTGAGAGAAGCCACGAGCCACACATCTAGCTTTGAATTTTTCAAAACTACCATCTGCTGCATGCTTTATTTTGTAAATCCATTTAGAGGTTACCACTGATTTTCCATGAGGTCTTGGGACCACTTCCCATACATCATTCTTTAATATTGATGCGTACTCTTCTATCATGGCATCCTTTCACACTTTATGTTTGGAGGCCTCTTCAAAAGTGGAAGGTTCTGAGTCAATCATTAGATTTAGTTGTGCTATCAGGCCAGAGTACTTATTTGGTTTCTTGCTTTCTCTGAAAGTACCTTTAGGTGCTGCATGCTTTTCTTCTTCCTTTAGAATTTCCCGGCACCAAGGTGGCTTCCTTTTAACAGGAGGTTTCTCTAAGGGAAACTCAATAGAATCCATGATGGGATCCACTGAAGGCTCTATGGTCTCCTCCCTCTGCTCATCTGGTAGTGGTGTATCTGAAGGTTCTAGAGATGGAGCTTCCTTCTCCTTTGTATCACATGGAAGTTCTCTGGAATGACGAAAGACTGCTTCCTCATGAAAAGTCACGTCTCTGCTGACCTCAATGAAATTTTTCCCTGGTACATAAATTCTGTATGCTTTTGAGGTTTCACTGTATCCCACAAAAGTTCCTTTCTTTCTGGAGAGCTCTAACTTAGTCCTCTTTTCTTTAGGAATATGAATGTATACTGCACTGCCAAAGATTCTCAAATGATCAACTAAAGGCTTCTTACCGGTGAAGACTTCTTCTGGAGTTTTCTCTTATAGGGCTTTATGAGGACACATGTTCTGAATATAGACTGCAGTGCTTGCAGTTTTGGCCCAAAAAGATAAAGATAGATTCTGATCATACATCATGGCTCTCACTGCTTCACATATCGTTATGTTATTTCTTTCTGCAACCCCATTCTGTTGGGGATTATAAGGCACAATCAACTCCCTCTTAATCCCTGAAGCCTGACAAAAATCATCGTACTTGTGGAAGTCAAATTATTTTCCATTGTCTATTTTAATAACGCGAATGTTTCTACCTGTCTGATTCTCAACAAGATTCTTAAAATCCTGAAATTTGTTGAAAGATTCATCTTTAGTTTTCAAAAAATAAATCCAAGTTTTACGAGAATAATCATCAATAAAAATGATATAATAAAGACAACTATTCATTGACGGAGCAGTCATAGGTCCACAAAGATCATAATGAATAAGATCTAAAATGCCATTAGTTTTTCTATAACTGTGAGGGTAAGCTTTCTTTGTATTCTTACCGAGAGCACAACCTCTACAACCACTATCATGCTCAAATGAAAAAAATGACATACCTATTACCATCTTTTTCAAACCTGAGAGTGCGTTGTAGTTGAGATGTCCAAGCCTTCTATGCCATAGATCGTAGGGGTTTATCATCTCGTGAGCTAATGCTTGAACAACTTGACCAATGATTTTGGAAAGTCCACTCTCTTGAATTCCGATTGTCATCACTGAGCTCAAACTCCCATTTGAGGGCCACATGAGAGCCTTCCCTTTGGATAAAGCTACCGAGTACCCTTTTCTTTCTAGCATTGCAACTGAGATGAGATTTTCCTTTAATCCAAGAACATAAATAATTTCATCGATATGAAATACATTACCTGTCTGAAGCTGAAAAGATGTTGATCCAAACCCTTTGATGTCATAGGTGCCATCATCACCCAATTATACCTTCACATTGAACTTCTTATCTCGATAGTTTATAAGATTCTGTTTGAAGCCTGTCATATGTTTGGAGGCACCGTTGTCCACTAACCAAACATCTTCCGACTTGGTTACAGTGCCAGAGAGGGATGAAATAAGATAACATTCTCGACGTTGTTCTTGTTCTTTTAGTGGATGTCCTGATTCTTCTTCTTTGAGGTTCTTCTTCGTCAGTTGCAACTGAAGCATGAAATCTGCCTCTTTGCTTCTGCTGTGAAGGAGGGTTCCTGCAGTCTTTTGCATAATGATCTAGCCTTTTATAGTTAAAGCATCTTATTTTAGATAAATGAGAGTGAAAGCGAGATTGCTTACCTTGGGGTTTCTTACCTTTGCCTTTGTGCTGAGGAAACTTCTTCCATCTCTTGGATTTGACTGAAAGAGCATGGTCTTTTACCGTTGAGGGATCATTCTTGCTTTTGAGTCTATCCTCTTCTTCCAAGAAATCATGCCATAATCTCTCGAAGTTAGGTTGAACTTCTCTTCCGTTCACCAAAGAGATAAAAGTCTCCCACGAGTCAGGGAGGCCATCAACTACAGTACAAGGTCATCATCATCCATTGCAATTCCAATTGATGTAAGCTAATCTCTTGTTTGAGAAATTTTGGAAAAGAAGGCAGAGATAGGTTCGTCCTTCCCCACCTTTAATGTACGTAGTTGTTTCTTCAATATCCTCTTTTGAGTTGGAGCCTTCTTTTCATATAGATTTTCTAGGGCATCAAAACATTCTTTGGTTATCCTTAGATGACCAATGAGGGGTATCATGTTGTCTTTAATTGAATCAAAGATGTTTCTTTTAGTTTTGGCCCGCCTCTTCTTATATGCTTCCCTGCCTGTATTTGAAGTGGGTTCTTCTATCACCCTGGTAACCAACTCATCCAAGTCACCCTCTTCTAGTATGTTAAACACCCTAGCCTTCCAAGCATTGAAGTTGGAGGCCCCTTCAAGCCTATCTTCTGCTTTGATTGAAGATGAAGCCATGCCGATTTGAAGATAAAAATCCTTACTGCTGATCTGCAAAACAAACCCTAAAACAAGGATCTACACAGGCTCAAAAGTCTGCCACTATTGAGCTCTTTTCACGCCCTATGCTATGAAACCATGTTAGATTTTTAGGGAAAATAAAAACAGAGATATTTTTTTCAAAATTGAACTCTATTGTACATACAGATCAACACTTTAAAACAAAAATCTGAAATAGATGAAATATCGAAAATACAAAACTGAATATGCCAAAGAGAACATAATTTATCTAGGACCGATCATGAATAAAAAATAACATTTCTGAATATTAAATTAAACTAGAAACATAAGTGAAAAAGAGTGCAACCAAATCTAAACTTTACCTTAGAAAAACAAATGATAGAGGTATCTGATGTAAGTCAATCCTCTTTCCTTATGCTCAGACAAGCTATGCATGTCATGGATCAAACCCTCAAGGGTTTGATCTCATCATGATCTTTAAGTGGACAGTTTACCAAGAATAACTCAATGATAATTAGTGAGAGAAAGGATGATATAGGAAACCCCAAAGACAATAAGAAGGCTCAACCAGAACTGTCCAAAATGAACTGTAGAGAAAAACCCTCAAGGAAAAATTTGATGAACAACAGTAGAAGGGTTACACAGGTGGAAACCAAAAAGAAACACCCACAACATCCTAGAAGAAAGTCAACGACAGCTTGGAGAGGTGAAGGGAGGAGCCAAAGGGTTGTCTAGGAGGCAACAATACGCTTACAACACACGACGACATCAAGAGGAGGGGAAAAAAGAAGGTTGCGACACCTGCAACAACAAGGGGAAGGTTCACGACACTTACACACAACGGGAGGGAGGTCTGTGGCTCCAATACCCAATAATAGGAAGACCAGAAATAACCACCAGCCAACAAGAGAAACAAACTAGGGATGCATCACCTCAAACAAGAAAGAGAGAGTCCACCAAGAAGGCTGTACACCCAACACAAGAGCCAATATGAGATAGCCGCAAAAAATCATACTTAGAAGAGGAGAGCAAGTGAATGTAATAGTGAGAGAGGGGTAGGTATTTATTTATAGTTTTTGGAAGTCTTAGAATTTAGGTTTAATTAAAACCTAAAAAATAAAAATTAATATTTTAATTACTTAAAATATTAATCACATATTCAAATAAGTCAAAGTGACTTATAGAAGACCAACACAACATCAAGCAAGATGGATAAAGAGAACCAAGAAAGGGGAGGCTGCAAGACACAATCTTCAAAGGCACTCTATCCACATATGTCTCATGATAACTTATAAGATTTTATCATCCCTGCATAAGAGGAGAAAGCAGTGATGTGGTCATGTCCATCTTCTAGATGCTCCTAGGTCTCATGGACCATCCCGAGAGAGAAGAAGAAGATCACACATCATCACATCTTGGCACACAACCAACAACTACCTGGTCCAAGACTAGGATACCCCATAACACATCTGGGGGCCCTAGAACACATCTAGGGTCTTTCATCCACCAAGGTACAAGACCAAGGATCAACTCAAGCGTTTAATCAAGGATTCCCTGGAACACATCTAGGGGCCCTGGAACACATCTAGGGAATTACATCATCAACCACCAAGGAACACATCTAAGGATCAAGCCAAGCACCGAGAAAGGATTTCGCGGAACACATCTAGGGAATTACTACTTGGTTCTTGACCAAGAACCCCAGACATACACTAGGGGCCCTCACTAGGGTCTTTTTCCATGGATCAAACTACTTGGTCCCAAACCAAGAACCCCAGGAGTGTATTGGGGGCTCTATATCTCAGCTAGGGTCTTATGCCATCCTCCAGAATATTGGCTCTTGCAGTTGCACTAATTTCAACATATTTCTATAAATTTGCTCTCAGTTTTTCAAATCACTCAAACAGGTAAAAAGGTTGAATTTACATCAAATTCAGTTTCTGTACTTGACATGCATGACAATTCCATTATTACAATTGGTGATGTAGATCACAAATCAAGGCTTTATAAATTAACTAAGTTTGTTGACCATGAATCCTCTTTACTACTTACGCATGCTGATGATAATAGTAGAGTATGTCATGAGAGATTTGGTCATTTAAACTTTATGTACATGCAACAACTTTCCAAGCAAGGAAAGGTAAAAGGATTGTCAGACATTCACTTTTCTGAAGGGGTTTGTGAAGGATGCATTGTTGGCAAACATCCTGAAAATAAGTTTGAAAAGGGGAAGGAAAGGAGAACCTTCTCTTCCTTGGATCTTGTTCACAGTGATATCATGGGTCCATTTCCACATCCGTCCATCAACAAAGAAAGGTATTCTCTTACATTTATTGATGATTACTCACACTATACTTGGGTTTATTTTCTCAAGCAAAAGTATGAAGTTTTTGAGCATCTCAAATATTTCAAAGCTTTAGTAGAGACACAAACTGGGAATAAGATCAAGAATCAACAAAGTTGTTCAGAACCTTTGTCGTGAGTCTAGTATCCATTTTCAACATACAATTTCATACACTCCACAACAAAATGGAGTTGCTGAAAAGAAGAACAGATCTCTCAAGGAGATGACCAGTTACATATTGCATGCAAGATCTCTTCCAGGATTTGGGTTGAGGCACTTAACTATGTTGCTTACATACAAAACATATATCTTCATAGATATGTTGAGGACATGAAACCTTTTGAGGCTTGAACATGTGACAAACTAGATGTCACACACTTCCGCATCTTTGGATCTCGTGCATAGACCCATATTCCTTTTGAAAAGAGGAAAACATTAGATCCACAGAGCACACCTAACATATTTGTGGGATATCCAAATGAAGTGAAGGGGTACAAGTTGATTGATCCCTCTACATACTGACTCATCATTGAACGCAATGTTCATCTTGAGGAGATTCCTTTGCATGCACCACCAATGCAACATGCAGATACTCTTATGTTTCCATAAGTTCCAGACATCAGAGATGATGATTCCATACACTCAGATGTTATATATTCACACTTAGATTTAGATGATTCTGAACATGGAGATGAGCAGGTTGTACAACTAGATGAGGATCCAATGCTAGAGATTCAGTAGATGCCCAAGTGGGCACAATCCGCACTTCAGGCAGTAGGCATATTTGTAGGGGATCCATTGGATTCGAGAACTCGATCTCAACATGAGGATCCTTCTCATGTACTTTCAACTTCTAAACCAACGATTCCCATGCATTTCTATATGGTTCAATCTTCCGATCCACATACCTATAATAAGGTTGTGAGAAATCCATTATGGGAAGCAACCATGCAGGAGGAGTATGACTCACTCCTAGAGAATCAGACTTGGGATCTAGTTCCACTTCCACCAGGGAGGAAACTTGTCAGATGCAAATGGGTCTATAGGACCAAGAGAACAACAGATGGTCAGGTGATATTAGTTGCAAAAGGATTTCAACAGATTCATGGGATAGATTCTGATAAGACCTTTTCTTCTGTAGCAAAGATGGACTCCATTCACTTGGTTCTAGCCATTGTAACAACCAAATGATGGAAAATTCACCAGATGGATGTGAAGAATGATTTTCTTCATGGTCATCTTTTAGAGAAGATTTACATGGAGCAACCACCGAGGTTCATTCATAACTCATCTTTAGTATGGAGACTAAAGAAGTTAGTCTATGGCCTCAAGTAGGCACCTAGATCATGGTATGAAAAAATGGATTCTTGTTTTCTTTCAAATGATTTTATTAGATGTAAATATGATTCCAATGTTTACATGCCTAGGACTACTGACTCTTTGATGATTTTAGTACTCTATGTTGATTATCTTTTGATCACTGGTATCCCTACTTTAGCCATTGCTGTGGTCAAAGATATTTTGCATGATAGGTTCTCTATGACAGGCATGGGTCCACTTCACTTCTTTCTTGGTCTTGATATTAGTCAGGATGCTTCAGGCATCAAACTTTCTCAGGATAAGTATGATAGGGATCTTCTGGATAGATTCTACATGACAGAATGTAAGTATGCACCTACTCCCTTCTTATCTGGGATCGAACTTGAGGATGGCGGGAATACACCATTAGTGGACAACACTTTGTATCGACAGTTGGTGGGGAGTCTTTTGTGTCTCACCCACACCCATCCAGATAACTCATATACAATAGGAGTAGTTTCCAGATACATTTGAGGATGGCGAGAATACACCATTAGTGGACAACACTTTGTATTGACAGTTGGTGGGGAGTCTTTTGTGTCTCACCCACACCCATCCAGATAACTCATATACAGTAGGAGAATTTTCCAGATATATGTAGGAACCCCATGATCTGCATTGGAAGGTTTCCAAGCACATCCTCAGATATGTTCAGGGAACCATGCGTTATGGGATTCACTATGCAGCTGGTTGTGCATTGGATCTCATAGGATTCACAGATTCATATTGGGATGGTGATGACACATATTGCAAGTCCACTTTCGGTTACGTTCTCAGTTTGGGGTCACGCCCTATTTACTGGTCAAGTAAGAAGCAATCAACCATTGCTTTATCTTCCATAGAGGTCGAGTATAGAGGAGTAGTCAACTGTGTCATTCAGGCACTTTGGCTTCAACACTTCCTTACCTAGCTTGGTATCTAGTTTCGCTCTCTGATTGTCATATGGTGTGACCATTAGAGTACACTGAAATTTTGTTGAGATCCAATACAATGGAAATGAAGCAAACACATTGAGGTCCACATGCATTTCATCAGAGAACTAGTACATGATATGATCATTGATTCACCGTTCTTTCCTTCCTCTGAATAGACTGCTGACATCTTCACCAAGACCTTCACTGGGATGAAGTTTCAGACTTTGCAGGATCGTCTTAAAGTGAAGAACACAATTTCCTAACAACTGTGATTACTTCCTTTTCTTCATTTGATGCATTGTCTTTTGAGAGGGGGTTTTGTTCCCACGTGTTTTTCTCTCTTTCCTCATTTTCATTCAGTGTTCATTAGTTGCATTATACATGAGTACCTAATATGGCCTAGTTGTCGGGACTCATTTTTTATTACTCCATAGTGATGTTCAGGGGGGGTATTGGAAATATTTCTATTTTTGAATCACTAGTTCAGTGGTTGTTTACTGGAGCTAGTTCTATTTTAGACTTTCTATTTTAGACCATCATTATTATGCATGCATTCCTAAGACAAGCTCACTGCTTTTTCTCTTTTCTTAATTATGAAATGTTCTTTCCTATATGAGTGTATATCACTCATTCATTGTATGATTATTGATTAGCTCATTGGAATAATGTTGGGCAGGGAGCCGTGGAAAACAATGTTGAGGAAAATAACACAAAAGAAAAGGCACGCAGAAGATAAGGAAGATCAAGAAGAAGAGAGAAGAAAGAGAAGCATACAGGGGACAAGAAAGAATAGATCAGACAAAATCTAAGACATCCATGCGAGCATGAGTTGTAGCCAGCTCACAATGAGCTGTCACCAACCAAGAATGGGTTGTAACCAACTCACGATGAGTTGGCCTAAAGCCCTCATTGGAATGTATAAGTATGTTAGGGGGTCTGGAAGAGAGCAAGAGAGATGAGAGTCTTTTGGAAAAAGAGAGGGAAAGAGATTAGGTAAAACTAGATAAGAGTATTGTATGAATTCAGAGTACCGAGTGTTGTAAGAGAGCTGCAAATGGGATGGGGATTGAGCCCGAAGCATCCCTTGTAGCACAAAGTGCAAGCAGAAACACATAAATATAATAAAGAAGGAAACCTTTTATGGATGTATCCCAGAGTTGGGTGAACCATGCTAAACCTCTGTAGAATTGTGTGATTTACTTTCAATGCAGATGGATGTTTATCTTTGCTAATGTTGTAGATATAATACTATGCAATGACCATAATTGTCTATCCAATCACTAAATAGAAAGAATGTTGATATCTTTGCATATGTGACTAACCAAATATTAACACCTAATAAGGATTTAGTGCGCAAGAATTTCTGGTTGTAATGACATAGCGAGTTTACATATCTTCCCTCACCACTGGAGAATCTTGGTTCCTGTAGTCCCCACAAAGATACCTTGGGTGAGATTTCACCTGCTTGCATGTGATGCCAAAAGGGTCGGTGTCTGTAGGGTTTTGCTGGACTAAGTAATTTGAACCCAGGGTCTTGAACCTACCTTTATGCAAATAAATGGTTTTGTTGCCAGGACTAGGACTCTGTAATTGAGGTAATGTTTTGGAGACCAAGAAGAAAGGAAATCACCAAATGGTTGGAGAAAAAGGAACAAGAATTTTCCCATAAATAAAATAGAAACCCTCGGATAAAGGACATGTTAAGATGTGCTCATTTAACCATAGAAAATATCACAATATTGTCACCCAACCATAGGCACATGACCACCCCCGAGCACTGTAACCTTGCCAGATAGAATAATTCCGGAAGCATTACTAGACCCAACAGATAACCAAGAGATGGCACACATTTCTCCAAAGGTAGCGCACCAAGTAGAAAGTCCAAAAACCATAAACCAAGACCATATCCCAACTACAGTAGTTGCAGCTGCACTCCTCCTCTAGACTTGCGCACCACTTATATTGAGTGTGAGAGTGTGTGTGTCTAAATGAGCTCAAGCGCCCTCTATTTATAGTTCTCTTTGTCAATTGTCTAGGTCAACTTCTCCTTCTAGAGGATATTACTTTAATATTAATTCTTTTATTGAGCCGACTTGTCTTCTAGGGTTTCTACACATCTGTTTAGGGTTTCTCTAGCTTCCAGAATATTCTAATCTAGTCAGAGGTTGCACATGGAGGTTGATACCTTCCGCAACTACCATAATATCAACACTCCTTCCTAGATAGGGAGGTATTAACAAGTAGCATTGTCATAGCCACACGAGCTATCTCATGATCACGTAGATCAAGTCACGAGAAACATCACCACTATCAGTATCATCTGATAGCATCTCGGTATAAAAAATATATCATCAAATGCATCATCTCTTGAGGCCATACTCCATCTGAGTAATCGGTCATGATGCCGAATAAGTCACTCACTCAACATAGTGATACAAGGACCATTATTCAAATCCAAACATATGTCCTAGAATAATGACTATCCCAACAGATACTGAATGTCCTCAATGGCTACAAGAACCATCCTCTCCACTGTATCATCTCTAAGTCGTACTATCATTATGGGAATGAATTATATCTACGATGTATTGGAATGATGTGGAGTTCCATCTACATCATCTCTAAGCATGGTGTCAATGCACCATCTCTAAGCTGTACTCACATGATGTAGATCAATGCCTCTGCATCATTTCTAAGTTGTATGATCATATCTAAGTTGTACTAGCATGATGTTCTACATCACATCTAATATGTACTAGCATGATGTGAGTCACCTGCATCATCTGTAAGTTGTATGATCATATCAATTGTACTAGCATGATGTTTTACATCATATCTAAGTTGTATTATCATGATCATATCTAGCATGATGCGACTCAAGCATAAGCATCATCTCTAAGATGTACTAGAGTGATGCCAATGCATCATATTTAAGTTGTACTAGCATGATACGTCTTAGGACATCTGTATCATATCTAAGCTATACTAGCATG
>WSFP011461214.1:0-18841 GCA_009831015.1 Picea engelmannii | reverse complement strand
TTATCAATCATGATAAGACAATAATGAGTCATCTATACATTTTTCCATCAATGCATCATATACCAATGAAACCACATCGATCCATCTTCATCATGTATCAATGAAAACTCATTGATCCATCTTCATCTATGCATTCTTATCAAGGAAAATACATTCTATATTACATCAATCATTAATCAATCAATCCTTTGACATCAATCAATCACTTGACATCAATAAATGACATCAATCAATCAAACCATTGGTATCAATGACAACATGATCCAACAGAGTCTTCTTATGCACCTAAGAGGCCATGGAAGCCTAGGAACCAGCCCACATACCTAAATTTACAATCTCAAGTTCCACCCTATTATCAACAACAACAACAGTGGAACTCACCAGGTTGGAAAAATGGATCTACTCAATACCAACATCCTTGGATTCAAGGATGGAGAGGAGGACACAACCAAGGAAAACCTCAAGCTCCACCTATCCCTATGTCCAACCATCATTATCTTCAGTTCCCACCGAACACTCCGCATCTTTTGCTAGGTTTTGTTCCACCACCTTTACCTCCTATTCCACAACAACAACCACTACAATATCAAAATGAAATCTCCCTGAGACCAACACTATTACCGACACAACTAGTGTTGAATCCCAATAATAATACCCCTCAACCTCTTCACAATGTTGAGATGCGGGCCTTCCCGACATATGTTATTACTCTTGTTCCATTACTGGAAATTTGACTAAGATCGGGAAACATTCTCGAGAGGCAAAGACCTTCAGTAGTCATCCAAGAAGAAGAAGAAGAAGAAGAAACCACCAAACAACCCATGGATGACACTAGGTGGGAAGATGTTATTATCCTAAAGAATCAAGAATCCAAGCTTCCCCAAAATTAACCTTCACAAATTACGAAGGTCCCTCCATATCTAGATCAATTGGTAATCAAGAAACCTACCACCCGACCAGAATTTGACATTTTGAATGAAGTGAAAAATATTTGTGTCAAGATTCCCTTGCTTCAAGCCATTAAAGACATCCCGATCTACAGTAAGGTAGTCAAATAATTGTGTATCCAAAATCCAGGCAGGAAGAAAAACGACCCCCCTACAGTACACATGACAGGAGGACTTTCCGAGTACATATCAGAGCAGCCAAAACTAGAAAAATATGGGAACCCAGGAAACCCCGTAGTAACCATAACTATTAATGAGGTCTCCATTGGAAATACTCTCATATACCTAGGGGCAGCCATCAATGTTATGACCACTACTACCTTGGAACAATTACAATTACAATCTCTTCTTCGGCCCACCCCAACCATTTTGGAATTAGCAGATAATACTAGGGTTATCCCTGAAGGAATTTTAGATGATATCATGGTTACTTTAGCCTCATGGGAGTACCCATTAGATTTCCTTATCATTCACTCAAAGGATCCTGCCAGAGGCCATCCCATTATTTTGGGAAGACCTTGGCTAGCCACAACCAATGCATTTATTGGTTGTAGAGAAGGAGAAATGACCATCTCAAATGGTATCTCTATTCATAATCTCACCATTTACCCTCCATCTCAACCAATTATGTAGAATCTATGGTGTCTTTAATGTCCATAAAAGAATGAGGAATGGGAAGAACCCATATTTCCAAGTGACCATGCAAGGGCAGTTCAGGAGAACACAACAAAAAATGTGCTAAACTAATTCATTTTTTCTATCACATGTGTGGATTTTCCACAGTCTTTTCCCCAATTTGAATACATGTTTGGGGAAGAATTTCAAGAACAATTGGACCCATCCATTTTGTCTTTGACATCTTTTATTTTCGAAATAGATGAGTCTTCCATGTCTTATACTATACCCTACGAGATTAGTCTAGGGAACTTTTTACATATAAACTCTGGGCTAGATACAGACCAACATAAATAGTTAGTATATATCCTTAAAGAACAATCAAAATAATTTTCATGGGAATACACTGACATGAAGGGTATAAACCCTAACACATGCATCTATCACATATATGCCCAGGGGGAAGTAACACCTGTTAGGCAACCCTAGACAAGCATGAACCCAACACTCAAGGACATAGTCAAGGAGGAGATTCAAAAGTTGCTAAATGTTGGATTTATCTATCCCATATCAGATAGTAAGTGGGTATCCCCACTTGTATTGGTTCCAAAGAAAGTGACTGGGAAATGGAGAATTTGTGTTGATTTCCGGGAACTCGGGAACTCAACAAGGCCACTCCGAAAGACTACTTTTCTCTCCCTTTCATTGACCAAGTTCTAGATACCTTGTCTGGAAAGAAGTATTTTTCCTTTCTATATGGGTACAATGGGTACAAACAAATTATCATAGCACTTGAGGACCAGGACAAGACTACCTTTACTTGTCCTTGGGGCACCTATGCCTATAGGGTCTTACCATTTGGATTGTGTAATGCTCTTGCCAGATTTCAACGAGAACTATTAGGGATATTTTCCGACCTTATTCATGATTGTGTGGAGGTCTACATGGATGAATTCACAGTCTATGGAAACACTTACTAGGAAGCCTTAGACAACTTAGAAAAAGTCCTCATCAAATGCCAGGAAATGAACCTATCTCTAAGTCATGAAACATGCAAAATGTTGTTAACTGAAGGAGTGGTTCTAGGACATCATGTTTCATCTGAAGGGATAAAATTTGATCCTGCAAAGATTTAGGTCAACGTCGGACTTCCAGTCCCCCAAGACTTAGAAATAGGTGAGAAGCTTTTTTGGACATGACGGATATTACTGGCGGTTTATTGAAAATTTTACAAAGATTGTTGCACCTATGTTTGGATTATTAATAAAAGATGTTGATTTTGTTTGGACTGAGCAGTGTCAAACTTCCTTTGAAACCCTGAAAGCTAAGCTATCTATGGCACCAGTTCTTAGAGGGCCCAATTGGAATCTCCCATTTCATATATCCACTGATGCCTCCGACACTACAATAGGAGGGGTATTAGGGAAAAAAGAGGACCAATAGTCCTATGCCATTTATTTTATGAGCAAGAACTTGTCCCCTGCCGAGTTGAACTACACAATCACTGAGAAAGAATTCTTGGTACTTGTTCATGCTATTAACAAATTTCGTCATTATATTATAGGTTATGAAGTATTTGTACATATCGATCATTCCGCCATTAGATTCCTTGTGAATAAACCCATAACTAATGGCTGAGTGACTAGGTGGCTCTTGTTATTGCAAGAATTTAATATTACTATGCTTGACCGACCTGGAAAGGATAATGTAGTAGCTGAATTTATTTCCCGAATAAAAAATGAGGATGATGATATCCCTGTAGATGATATTTTCCCAGACGAGCACCTCTTTTCCCTTTCTTTCAATACTCCATGGTTTGCGAATATGGCAAACTATCTGGCCACTAGGAAATTATCGTCTCATTTGTCACCTCATGAAAAGCGGAAAATTATTACACAGAGTGCTAATTACTCTTGGGTTGGTCATGATCTTTTTCGTACAGGTCTTGATTTGATTATTCGTAGATGTGTCTGAGAGGACAAGGTACCTGAGATACTACAAAGTTGTCACGATGGACCATGTGGTGGCCATTTTTCTGACAAACGTACAACATATAAGGTGTTACATTTAGGTTACTATTGGCCTAGCATTTTCAAAGATGCTACCAAGTATGTGAGAAGTTGTGATAGTTTCCAAAGGATAGGAAGACTTACGTTAGCTGAATAAATTCCTTTGCATGCCCAAGTTATGATAGAACCCTTCGAAAAATGGGCCCTCGATTTTGTAGAACCAATTTCACCCATGTCCCATAGGAAGAACTATATTTTGGTTTGTACAGACTATGTCACCAAATGGGTAGAGGCAAAAGCTCTATTCAGGGCTATAGAGAAGTTTGTTGTTGAATTTATCTCTGAAGATATCTTTACCCGCTTCAGTGTCCCTAATAAAATTTTTACCGACCAAGGCACTCAATTTACTTTCAAGCTAATGAAAGAGATAACATAGAAATATGGGATTAAACACCATAAATCTTCTCCATACCACCTGCAAGCCAATGGTCAGGTAGAATCCACAAACAAAGTTCTGGAAGCCATCTTGATCAATACTATTCAGTTACATCATCGCGATTGGGCTGATAGGCTCCCAGAAGCTTTGTGGGCATACCAGACCACCTGGAGGAATACCACTGGGCATACCCCTTATGAGCTAGTGTACGGGAAACAAGTACTTCTACCTATAGAATTCCAAGTAAGGACCTTCTGTATTTCCGTAGAATTAGGATTGAACCTGGATGAGGCTCATAAGAAATGAGCCATACAATTGAATGAGTTGGATGAAATCAGGCAAGATGCCATCCAATGGACGATATTAGTCCAAAACCAGAGGAGCAAGTGGCATGACAAGTTTATTAAGAAGAAACACTTCCAACCTGGTGATTGGGCTCTATTGTTTGATTCCCAATTCAAAACCTTCAAAGGCAAACTCACTACCCAGTGGTTGGGCACTTACGAGGTAGATATTATATATGACAATGGAGATGTAAAAATTAAAACAATTGACGATGGACAAGTCTCCTTTGTGGTAAATGGACACCGACTCAAATTTTATCATAAGCCCATTTCCAGAGAGGCTTTTCTACAGGTCATGTCAGCTGAAAAGGCATTGGACTTAGTAGATGGGGAAGGCCCCCCTTGTTCTTGAATTTTTTTCTCAATTTCCTACTGCATATATGTAAATAGTTTTTGAATTTTGTTAATAAGGCAATTCTAGAGATTTATGTAAGTATTTATTTCACTAGGAGTACACAGTTTCAAGGATCTTTCTTCAAAAAATGTTACACTTGAATTTTGTGTCTTCTAAAGCATCAAATGAATATTGACTTACTGTAATTAGCCATATTTTTGTAAACATTCTCATTTTTTAAGGCATTCTAAAGCAGTTGCTCTTGAAACTCTTCACCATTGTATAAGGAAGTGAAACCATAACTATCAAGCCTAGAGGTCTCTCGTACAATTTTTCCAAGAAACCTGAGTAAGTAAGTCAAGGGTCTTTATCAAAGAGTAAAAAGGAGGTCTAATTAACGGTTAGTCATGGAAACATCACAATGACTACAAAAGGAAGAAAGTAAGTTGAGCCTAGATATATCTTTCTGTTCTTTCTCAATGGTACCATCCACTACACACTAAATAACTTGATTATATCATATCTTTAGATAGGCCACGTCCACTTAAGTACCCCTTACATCGGGAAAATCAATAATTAATATAACGAGAAGTCATCCTCTAACATAAATACCATCCCAATTGAAAAAAGTAAGAAAAAGTTGTTTTCAGATTTGTTCCCCCGGCTTCTTGCATAAAGCAATCTTATACTAAAATCTTAAAGATGGAGGGCCAGTCTTTGAGGGTGTAAGAGGCTAACCCGCCGAGATATTGAACAGGTCTACTGGCAGCGGGTACTGGCCTGTGGTATGACTAGGTAAACCCATCGGAGTACTAAATAGGCTTGCTGGCAACGGGGCATTCTACATAGCAAGGATGGTAATTTGACAAAAATAACTAATAAATTTAAACTTGTCCTGATGTATGGAATTACTTGCAAACAAAGATGACATGAAGTATGTATGGTTAAGCTAAGGTTAATGAACTCCATCAACTTTCCATTGGGAAATAACTCTAAGACTATCTTGAAACTTTCCTGCCTACCTCTTCTTTTCTATATATAGGATCTCTTATCCTATAGGTGGGGCCATCTTCTAACCGTCTTGTCAGACCAATCTATGAAATTTAATCTTTACACTTGACATACTATAAATATTTGGCTATTGGGGGATACTAACTGGTTTCCTATACTTTTGATTGTGAGGTGTCACAATACTTAGGTGTGGGGGAGGGGTTCATGAGCTGACAAATGATCATTGCCTAGAGAAGTAGATCTTTGCAAGAATTTTTGTATTATTTCTATGATACATGTTATTACATTGATAGTCATTTTAGTTTTTTTATGATTCACTCGTGTGTGTTATAAATTATTGAACATATACTTAACAGATCACTCTTTATCGGTTTATCTTTCATTACAAACCACATATTGTAGGATTGAAAATACATATTTTATGCTTTCTATAACCCGTTCATTGTAGGTTTTGACATTATATGTCATATGCAAGAGGATTGAGTGAGCATGGTGGAAAAATCAACCACAATGGAGTATTCTTCCTCTGCTCATTAAACCACTGTGATTGTCAAAAACATTTAATTTGCAGGATATCCATTACAGGAAGTGAAAATGTATTTAACACAGAGGTACTGGATGAAGTACTATATGAGGTGCCATATGAAATGCCGTATGAGGTGTTGAATGAAGTGCCGTGTGAATTACACACCAGTAACTGACCTATATTTAAGGTAACCAGAACTCAATTACATTCAATTGAATTGGTTGCAGACATTGATTGTAGATGCTTCATATGTTTATGATCAAATGTCCAAATCAAAAGAATTGGACATTGATCTAACCACACATCATTACATTGGCCCAAAATGATCCATCGAATTCGAAATTCCCACACATGGAAGCTCGCACGCACATGTGTGCAATGTATTCCACCATAAGTGCATTCAAAATCAGGCTGGTCAACCATTATCCCCATTTTCCCTTCCCATTTGCTTTCCCCAGCGTTAAGAAATTGTGCCCAACATATGCCATTTCATCCCCTGTTCAAAACACATTCATCCCGTGCCCAATTCGTGCCATCTCTTGGCTTGATTGCACCCTTGAATGGTGAATTTCACCTATACCACAATTCCTAGGAGGTACAAACACTCTTCCTATGCAGACCTCTTTACCATTCCTGAATTTTCACAGTGCAGGGAGGTGTTTTTGCGCGCTGGATGGGGGCCATTTTTGTATAACTTGTAGGGACACGATGACGGCCTCTCCATGCAATTCTCCCTCTATTTCGAAGGGAAGACAACACATGTAGGGTCTCTATCCTTTGAAGTTTCAGAAGAGTCCATTGTCGCAGCAACAAAGCTCCCAAGAATGGGAGATAGATGGTTCAAAAACCACCAATTGCCACTCTCAAGTTATAACAGGGTGTTTAAGCCTGAATTCCAGAGAATTTCAGGAGAAAAAGGATATTCTATGGAGTGAATAAAGGTGGAATTGATCAACCCCCTCATTGTCATCACAAGCTTGATTACCTGCGAAGGTAGATACTCCACTTTCAAAGCTTGTCATATTAGATTGCTAGCTCATTTTTTTTTCAACAAACCTTTGAACTTCCCCTTCTATTTTCTAAAAATCTTGGAGAAGATGTCCTCTCAAGTGAGGAAGAATGTGACTAACCCCCACAATAGTCTCTTCCACCATGGCTTGATCAAACTCCTTGTTCTAGATGAACTAGAGAAATAGGGGAAGAATTGGGATGCCTTTATCTACCAATTTGCAAACCCTCACTTGACAGTTAAGACCAACAAGAAGCCACTTAGCCTAAAAACTATCTCTCCATCCAAGCCTTGCTCTCCAAAAACTCCAAACGCCCTTTCACAAACCCTCTCTTTGCCAGAACAATACCAAAATCTTGTTGATATCCCTACTTCTTCATTGGGTAAAAAGACCAAGAGAAAATACCAAAAGAAGCCTATTGTTAACCCCCCAATGCCTTCACTCTCTCTTGATCCTACAGCTAAAACTCTCCAAGAAGTAATTCATCAAGACTTTCCCATCATTCCCATAAACAAGAGGGGAGCCAATCAATTTTGTAAAGGACCCTTTTGGAAGAGTACTTGGAGCACAAGAACCAAGCCTTATGAAAAACCTCCACCTACTTCGGATCCTATCCAAGTGTCCTCCAACCTTGAGAGCCATCACAAGAAACTTAGGGAAGTTTCTGTGGATGGATTAGAGCCACTAAGGAAAACAAAATTAGAACCTACCTCTCCTTACCAATCCCCCATCACTCCTACTTCACCCATGCCTACTCTAATTCCTAAAATTGATAGATTGTCCACATCCCTCAAAGGATCTAAGCCTTCCTCAGAGATCACCGATTCTGCCCCGACCATAGAGGAGATACAAAAGGAAAACCATTAGCTTATCCAACAGTTGGAGGAAAGGAAGACAATAGACACACACCTTCATCAAGATAATGCATTCCTTTAAGCAAAGGTTAAATCTCTTCAATGGTTGGTCGATGAAATGACCAAATCCAACTACAACCTCAGAGCACAACTCAAGCAACATAAGAGGCACAAGGTAAAGCCTTCATAGCAAGAAGGAGAGGCTTCTAAAGCTGATCCTCCTCAGCAAGCCTAGTCACAAGGGGTAACTTCTTTTTGTTTGCAGTGGGACCTGCAAAATCGTAAGTGTGGGGGTAATATTGGGCCCGAGATATGATCAATTTTGTGATGGTTATTTTTTGTCGAATATACATATGTGTTTTTCATGTTTTGAAGGAGATTTTTGAAGAATTTTATATTAAAACAGTATGATCTACACCAGGTATGTATGATTTGTGTTTGATGTCAATATTGAGTATAATTCATCACATTTTATGATTACCAAGATCTGAATTCATGTTTTTCTGGTGTTACAAGGAAAAAATGCACCACGTTTCTTCTTCTGACACTCAGTCCAACACTCCTTCCAGCACTCGATCCGGTACCCGATCCGACATTGCATCCAACACCGTGTCTTGCACAAAAATGATGGGCGAATTGGCGGTTATGGTATTGGCGGCCAGTGATGGGAAAATCGGGAATGTGGATTTTTTTCATCCTTACCCCCTCCAGCTACTGAGCTCTTGACAACTTAGTTTTAGTTGTTCAAGAGGGCGATTATTTCCTGACTCTGTTTTAGCAGTTAGGGTATCATTTAATGAAAATTGTCGAATTTAGAAGTGGTTCGACCCTCCTGTGGTCGACCACTTGGTCTGTAAACATTATAAATACCACCGAGGTGGTTAGATAGTTGTTAAGTAGTAGAAACATCAATGTGATAGATAGAAATATGATTTTACTTTATTTTTCTATTTTACATTACCAAATTATACAAGAACTGCGTTTTTGAGTTTTCATGGTGAATTTGAATTGCTAAGATCGTGGTGTGATTTTAGAAAGTGACCATGAATTGCTGGGGGGGGGGCACCAATTGAGGGTTTTTAGTGTGTTTTTAGTACATATACAACACCCATCACATTACTATCATGGGAAGGATGTGATTACCAAAGGATTGATCCAGGTGACAAGCATCCAAGTTTTGGTTTTGTGGGCTCTAGATGCAATGGTAGTGAGGATATACAAATTCCTAGGAACCTAAAGGATTATCGGGGACCATATGATGATTGTAGATCATGTGGTCTAGGGTCATAACAATTCTTGAGCCTTCCTGATGAGTGAGGTCATGTTTTCCCAGTTGACATGGTGTGTACAAAGTCAAAAGGAAGACTTCACCTTTGGTTCTGTATTATGGAATTTTTTCTCTGAGTGGGTGGTATTTGTATGCCCAAGGATTATATTGGCAGTGATGGGGGAAAAATTACCATGTATGAGGTGGTGAGGAGAGAAACTGGTCCGAGAGGGTGGTGGCCTAATGGGGCACTATTTTACTACGAATTTATAGGGTTTTTGGAGGTAGATCCTCCATGTTATTCTAGAGTAACCTTACATCGATATAGAATACCAACATGATCTAGAGATGATCCTCCCCCCAAGGGAGGTGTGGGACTGTCGAGGTGAGTATTAGTTCGGTGTATGTATTGTTGTTTTTCTTTTATTTTTATATTTTTGGTTTTGATTATATAACATACTATTGATGGGTAACTATATTTGTGATTGCAGATATTGGATTGTGAAGTCGTGAGGATATTGTGCTGAGGGAGCTAGTAGTAGGGGGTTGAGGGGGACCTGCTAGGGTTGGATGGTGTCAATTTTTTGAGGAGGCATAGGTGGGGACAACACAATATCCATAAGAAAATATTGTAGTTGGGGAGCTTCTATAGGAGAGGTGAGGCTGTAGGACTAGTTAGATGACATAAGATGGCCCTTTGATTGGGTATTACGTCGATTTCTCGATGCGCTATGGAATGAGGTGCATGAGACTTTCATCAGCCCTGATCTTGATTGGTGCCCACTGGTACAATGAACAATAGTGGCAGGGGTAGAGGTTATTGGATAAATGATACTTCCAACTGGTAGAGTTCCTTCGGTCGGTGGGGTTCCTCCTACCAGAGAGGGATCTCTTGCTAGAGAGTTCCTCATTCTTGGTCTAATGTAGAGGTGGCGTATTTGTGTTTTACAGGTGAGGCCTGCATTTTTTGTATTTTCCTATGTATATGGGTGAGGCCCACACACAATTGGTTTTATATGACATGTATAGGAGAAATGCCCCCATTTTGTATATGATCGGAGAGTGTGACCGTAATGAGGGCCAATCCTTTGTATTGTACCCCATTTTTTTTAACTCATTATATATATACATATACATCTTATTTTTGATGTCTAATTATGGTGTAACTTTTGTGATTGGATGATTGTGTTTTTGATGATATGTATATGTTTATGTATTGCTTTATGATACATGTTATTGTTGTGATGATGCAAAGAAAAAACACATGTTTGGTAGATAGAAAAATCATGATAAATAATTCTTTTATTAATGCAACAAGTGCCAGTCTAAAACTTCATTTGCAATTTGATCTACAAATTGGATCTCACTTATAGGAATATGTGTGAACGTAATGGATTCAAAATGTCATGATAGAAGTTTAAATTGTAGGTATTTTCTAAACAAGCAAGGGTTTCAAACATGGTAGACATTGTTCGACTACAAAACGACAAGTTGGGAATCTAAGATATGTTGAAGTGGAAAATGTGAAGGTGGGAAACATTAGCTAGTAGGCCAATCACGAAAACATACTTTTCTTGGTTATTCATAGTTGAACCTAGGCATACACCACTAGAGTGAAGAAAGATATGTGTAGGTGAATAAATGGCCTAAGGCACTAAAGCTAGGTTTTGAGTCCATTGACTAGTACCGTCGGAAAAACCAATGTGAGATGCCAAAAAATGATCCATCTCATAAAGAAACAAGGGAAAGTGATCAGAAATGTGAAAATTTTGATGTGTGTAAAAATATTAAAAAATCTATGAACATTTAATATATATATATATATATATATATATATATATATATATATGAAAATCTATGAACATTTAATATATATATATATATGCATGGAGATAGTATAAATTAGAGTAGCTACTTAAGGGTAAAATCTCTTCAAGTATAACCCATTGATAGGGTACTTGAGGAGGCTTCCTTCATGGTGAGCAAGGATGTATGCTCCGTTTGCGTGGAAATGTTTAAAGATAAGAGGATAATGCCAAAGGGATTCAAAATTTCCATGGCCTAAGGTATCATGGGAAATATCATAGGTTAGGACAAGGTGCCCTTACTAAAGGAACAAGGGTTGACTTGGCAATAAAAAGTAGCTTTTGAGTAATTTTTGGCAGCCTCATTGTTTTGTAACAAGGAACATTGATCTTTATCTATAGTCTCTATGGAAATGAGGCATTTTTCGAGGAGAATGGTATCTGGTAGCAATTCAACTGTTATTCAGAGTGTTGGGATTTCACACTCAATGGGAAATACTTCTTCTACCCCATGGACAAGGTGGAAGGGGGTAAAACATGTGGTGGTTTTGATTGTTGATTGGTATGCCCAAAGTGCGAAGAAAATCATGTGATGTCAGTTGGATTTGTTTTTTATTATCTGTTGCAACATGGTTTTGAGGATTTTTTTGACAACCTCAACCTGACCATTAGACTATGGGTAGTATGGAGAAGAAAACTCATGGGGAAGCCTAGATGTGAGGATAACTCCTCAAACACTTCCTTTTCAAAATGTTTTCCATGATTTGAGACTAACTATAGGGGGACCCCAAAGTGAGTGATGAGATAATTGAAAATGAAATGGGTCATTATATTCATCGTATTGTTAAAGATAGGCATGACTTCGGTCCATTTGGTGAAGTATTAAATGTCCATAATGATGTATTTGTGACCATTTCTAAATGGGGGATTGAACATCATGAAGATTATTCCCCATTTACAGAAGGGGGAAGCTGCAATGAATGGGTGTAAAGAAGTTGATGGGGATCATGATTTATGTGTAAACATTTGTCACTTGGTACATTGCTTGACTGCTTGAATGAAGTCATGAAATAAGGTAGGCCAAAAGTAATCAACTTGCATGAATTTATTTGTAGTGGATATAATTGATAGGTGTCTACCCCAAGTGTCATTGTGAAAATCGTTAAGGATGTACTTTGCCTCATCGAGCATGAGGAAATGATGTAATATGGTATCCAATCCACAACAATATAGAACATCCCTTATGAGGGGATGGCATATGATTTGGTGGTGGATACACTAATGATCATCTTGAGAGAGATGTGAGCCAAACTTTTGAGACTGAAGGTAGGTGAGAATGTCACCATACCAAGGGTCATATGATGAGATAAAAAATAGATACTCATTAGTGAAGTTTTCATTCACCAGTGTATCATTGGTGTCATATGGTAAATCAATGATGAATTTTGTGAGGATAAGAACCTTATTACTTTTAGGAGTGGTGAAATCCAGATTGAATTCTTGAAGAATTAAAATCAACTGAGCAAATTTACCATTAATTTGGTGCAAAATAAGTATTGGATGGGATTGGAGTTTGCAACGACCTTGGTAGTTTGTAGCAAAATGTAATGGTGAAGTTTTTGGATTGCATGAACCATGACCAAGGTTAATTTTTCCTTGTGATTGTAGTATAAAGGAGGCCCTGATAATTTCTTATTGATGTAGTTGATGACGTGTTCTCACCCGTCTTCACCTTGCTGGACAAGGACTCCTACAACCAATACCTCTCAGGTTGAAAGGTACAAGGTATAACATTTATCAAAGTCAAGGGGACTAATCAAAGGGGATTTTAAGAGGGTTGATTTTAGTTCCTCAAAATTTTGTTGAGTTGGATTATCCCAATTGAATGGGATGTCTTTGTGTAACTAGTGAAAGAATTCATGGGTGCAAGTTGCATAGTCAGGAACAAAGTAATGTAATGAGTTAGATTTACATTGTAAGCTCTATAACTAGTGAAAAGTCTTGGGAGGGGGGATTTCACTTATGGCTTGGACATTGAGGGGTCCACTGTGATCCATTGTTGGGATATTATGAATTGAGCATGTGTGCGATAGTGACATAGAAATGAACTTAAGAGGGTTTACGTGAATTTTGTATTAACGACATCTTTGGAAGATGATGCAAATATCCTCGAGATGTTGGGATTGCTTCCTAGAACTACCATGAGATCATCCAAGTATGAAAGAATGAGGTGGGCGAGGTCATGAAAGACATAAGTCATCACTCATTGGAAATTGGATCCGGTGTTTTTAAGACCAAATGGCATGACATGATATGATAAAGTTCCCCATGGTGTGGTTAATGCAATATTTTATTGATCTACATGGAAAATTTAAATCTCGTTGTAGCTAGAGAATATATACGTTTCCATCACAAATGTCAATTACTTGATCGATGAAAGGGGTGGGAAAGTTTTCCTTGGGACAAGCTTGATTTAGGTCTCTAAAGTCTATACATACATAGATGGTTCCCTATTTTTTGTTAACGAGGATAGGGTTAGAGACCCATGATATATATGTAATGGAGTATATGAACCTAGTTGTGTGTAGATTATTGATTTTGGATTTGATATCCATGGATTTGGAGGGATGAAGGGGCCAATACTTTTGGTGAATAGGTGCAACATTAGGTCAACTGTCAATGCAATTTTCAACAATGGATGGCTTGACACTGAGCATTTCAGTATATGACCAGGAAAAAATATCCTGATACTTTTGAAAAAGAGCCTTTCTGGTAAGGAATTCTCTATAGGAGCATGGGGCATTGAGGATGATGTATTCGATGATGCTTGGTTTAATGGACATGTCCACCTTGATGGTTGGGGAAATGTTGGACATTCTCCCTTCTTTAAAAGCATCGAGGGTGAGGATTGGGTTTTTGAACCAATATGTATGCCTAAGATGAATGAAGTCCTTAGTTTCAACCACACAAACATTGGTGTTAGTGGTAGGTAGGAAAGCATCCCAAGGTAGGAAGAATGACCGATGATTCATTGCATCCTAGGGGTATTCAAGTGCCATCATGGACTCTAAATGTATTTGTTTGAACGTGAGACATGTGATAGAAAAAATATCTCATAAGTATGAATGGGTGAGGGTGGCGTGATGGGGTTGGACATATCACATGAGATTAACATAGTGTTGGGTGTCAAAGACTCAAAAACTATTGAGATATTGTAATGTGGATGGACTTGTGATTGATTGATGTCTATAGGACTTTCGAGATACAGTAGATGGGTGTTATCTTCAACAGGGGCCATTTTTTCAACTGAAGGGATTGGACCTTCATTGGAAGAAATATAATAGGTGTGTACACATGTGTGTGTGTGTGTGTCATGTTCACTGGGAGGGTTAATTTATTTTTGAGGGATTTTCAGTGAGTTAGGTGGGGCAAGAGGAAGTGTATCGTTTCATGGCCTTATTAGAGTAGTGGATGGAGAAAGAGAGATGGATACCTACTCCGAAGTAGGTGTGTTAGAAGCACCGTAAGGTATGGACTCAATGTTAAGGGACCATGTAACATGGAGATCCTCTCAAAGATTTCGAATGATGGTCATTCAACAAATACGGTACTCAGTGATCAAGGGACAAATATAAGTGAAATGGTCCAATTTGAAACATAGTCTGCATGGGAAAGTATGATGTGCATTCACAGAAGTGGATACATAATAAATGTTAGAGGAACTAGAAGCTATAGATGTTGAAAATTGTGATACCTCCTGAATGGGTTCTGGAAAAGTCATTTGGAAGATTGCTACCAAGGTGTCTCAAAATTGTGGTAGAGCGAGACAATGATGGGTGTAATGGAAATATTGTGAACATATGGCACATGCGAAGTTGGTGTGCAATGTTTTATAGCATGGAAGGGAAGACTCTTGTGTAGGGTCCCTGAACATTTCTACTGGGGTGGGTAGTATTGGGACTTCCCAAGGGAGATGGATAAGGTTCTGTAACTTCAGAAGGGTGGGGCACAAGTTTATGGGGTGACTTGGTGCTTTGCAGAGTGCGCACTAGGGTGAAATCGAGGTGTGGTCTAAGTAGTGTTCCCAACTTTCTTCTTCTTTCCCCTAGTGGTGGTATTCTTTCCCTGAGATGTGTGACTAGGTTGTGGAAATATTGGTTGAACTGGGGTCTATATGGGTAGTGCAGCTGTTTCAGGGAGAAGGAATGATACTAGTACCATAGATGGTGGTACAAGATACAAAATAGAGATGGCTATCACCATATTGGTAAGAGTAAGGGTAGTTTCTACCTAGTACATCGTAAGTCCTGGCGGTTGGTAGAAGAATAAGATTTGTGTTAGGGTTTGAGGAATGATTTTCTAAATCATTGGTTGGTCATTCATGGGGGGAGTCTCAGGAGTAGAATATGGTATGGGTGTCTCTAGGGTAGCATGAGGCATGGGTTTCATAGGAGTAAATTGAGGGGTTGGTTTTGTCTTAATAGAAGTGATTTTTCACACTTGGGAAAAGTATGAGGGTGGTATGGAGGGAGGGTTACCCTGGTATGTACCAAGGAGTGAGGGTTCTTGAAAAATTCTTGGACCCATTTCCATGACTGGTGAGATTTTTGGGTGTACCCAAATGAGGGGGAGGATATTGTCCAAATTTATAGTGGGGCAAGGTTCATAATGTGTTAATTGATCAATCATGATGACCTTTCCATTGTGGGGGAATGGTGTGAAACACAGATGAGTCCACTACCTTCATCATGTACATGTAGCTTCATCAGAGCATGATGTTATATTCCAATGGGGTGTCTATGACCTCGATGTCATTCAAGACCATTTTTCCTGCTATCTCTATGGGGAAATTTTGAAGTAGACCCTTCGTATGGGATGGGAGACCATGAAAGATCGAAGGGTATTATCAGAAGGGACTAGTTCAAGGGAGCCAAGTTTCTACTAGACGCTTCTAAACATAATGCATGTGGATGCTCCCTTGTCAATGTCAACAATGCATTGGTGGAAAATTATGTTCCAGAATGTGACCAGGATTTAGAAAGCAACCAAGGAGGGGATTTGAGTTTCGGAGTAGTCCAAATCGAAAGTAATAAGGCATGAGTTAGAAGGGTCGACTCCCCCCAATGAGTTTATTAATGATTTTATTTGTGAGGGATAGGTTTGAAAGACCTTGAGCATAGACATGGATGCAAGGGATTGGTCCAAGTCATTCATGATGCTATAACTATGCACTACCATCACTTGTGGGTTATGAGCAATTTGTTGTAGTGGTTCTCTCCATACATGTGGGATAGGGTCACCACTAGGACGTAGGATCATCAAAGGGGTACATGTGGGTAATTGGGGTGCATCTGATGTAGTTAGAGTAGATTTAGGAGGCATGTCATATTTATGTCCATGAGTCTAAAGAAGAACATCTTCATATTCCATGAGAATTATATGGGTTGAAGAATTTTCAGGTTGAGATTCTCCTAGGTTGGGGTATTGTCCCATTGGTTTGGTGGAGGTCCCAGTCTCTTTCTATGTAGAAACCATGCATTGGTGAGGCAATGGGTTGTGTAAGGGAGATGGTGGTGGCGGTTGAGGGAAGTTCTACTAAACTTGTGGGGAAGCCTGCAAGGCAAGGGCCCTTGCGTTTTCATATATTCATTCATCCTCTTAAAGTTTTTGATTTGGGGGTAGTGGTGAGTATAATGTCCATACTCACTGCATAATGTGTTAGGGGAGTTGGTTATAAGTTGGTTTTTATTTTCCTATCATTTTTGGCCATTGGTGTTTCTAGTGTTCTGGTTTTGATCGCTAGCATTAGAATTTCCCCTCGCTAGAGGGTTTGGTTTCTTGGATTTCCCCCCTTGTCCTTGGTTGGCGTTGCCTTTATTTGTTTCCTTCTTCTTTGAATTGTTCTTTTGGGTGGTAGGGTTAAATATATTCAATTGTTCAAATGATTGAACTTACTGAACTGGTGAAGGTTGGACAAAGTTGACACCCACCTATTGTTGTGCTTGTGGTGGCATAGAATTGGGTGGTGGAGGACTAAGGAAATGATAATATGGTTTATTCTGTTGTGGAGTCCCATATGGGTTGTATGATGTTCAGAGGACACTACTACAAACTAGATTGTAGGAATCTCCTTGTGTATGTTCAGGAATCTATATACATGTTTGGGGTAGAGGTTTCATGGGCTACATTGGGTTATTCCCCCAACTGTTAGAGGAGGAGGCATAGGGAATGGTTGATTGGGTACATAAGGTGCACCCATAGTAGGAGGATAGCTAGGTTCTCCTCCATAGGGGTTTTCATATGGATTAATTCCATGTGAAGGCATAGGGATACCATAAGGATTGAGGTGGGTCATGGACCCAATCAATTTATCTGTTGAACAAGATGTTCCTGGTTTTTATTGACCAAAGGGTTGAGGCTAATGATCATTAGGAAGAATGGTGTAAATATATCCACATTGTAAATAGATCAAATCAAAGTGTTGGTATTTGGTTATGGCCTCTTCTTTAGTTTGTGGCACGGTGGTGGCCATGTCTTTTACAATGAGCGGAAAAAGAGACCTGAGGCAGTTAAGGCATATTTCTTGAGTGATTTCAGTTTTACACAAGATCATTATTTAATGCCAATCATGGCTATGGTACGTGATATAAGTGTAATTTGTTTGGAGAAAATATAAGAGGATTTCCAAACCGTTGTCATGGCATAATTGTAGCTAAAAAAAGGCTAAGAAATCATCGGCTAATGATGTGAAGGTCCTATGGGACCATTATTTCTCATCCAAGTACAATTTCATTAATGTTCCTTGAAATATTCATATGCAGATGGAACCATTAGTGATGTTGTTGGATGAGTACCACAAGTGAAATGTCATGACATGTTTTGTTGAGTCTTCACCTAGTTTCTTGTCAAATTTAGGAATTTTAGAAGGGATCTTGGTTGGCATGTTCGACCAAGCTGCATCATGTAAAATGGTCTCATTGGTGAGTTTTGTGAAATTAGGAAGATTTAATGAGGCCATGTATGATATTTTTTGTGGTCCTACCATTATGATTGATGGTTGAAAATTGTTTCCTAAGGAGGAAGGGATATTGGTTGGGTTGTTGGAGGCAATTAGGTGGAACTAGGAAAGTCTAAACTGAGCACTGCTACACTCAAATGTGAGTGAGGAGGTTGAAATGACAAGGTGGTAAAACCATGAATACCTCCCAACACTGGTGGGAGGCCAAGTAGGAGTCTAGAACTTCAGGGAGGTAGTGGGTCCCTTATGGTTATAGACTAGCAAAAGTGCGTGTGATTTTTGTTAAGTGAAAGGATAACTAACAAGTGATTTTTGACAAAATGAAGATGACCTGCTTTAATAAAGAAACAAGATGCATATGGCTAGTGGTCATTGATATAGTACAAATTAATAATCTTTAAAGTAATTTTTTTTTGGGTACGATGGGATTTTTTCTACATGTAGGAACAAAAAATAAAATCATGTAACATCGCACTCTTGCGCACACATGATTTGACTAAATTTTTTAGGACACTTGTGTGTTAAGCCCTAATATTGGCTCATTACCCCTTAATTGGGGCATATTACATTAGTAATGTTATTTTATTTATGTCAGCTTTATTCCATTAGTTGTAATTATAACTCCTAGTCTCCTATATATACCAAGGAGACATTTTCATTTGGAA
>WSFP011461213.1:0-18841 GCA_009831015.1 Picea engelmannii | reverse complement strand
GGACCGGAGTTCAGGAAGTGCCATCTGCAAAAATAACAATTTGTCTCACCGAGGCAGGTATACCCATTCTCGGGATGAAATAAAATCATGGCTTCCAATCAAATACACTGCAGATCCATGTCATATAACTATATAAAGTGTAGCCGCAAGTAGTACACAATGTATATACATCTCAAAAATCAAAAGATATACATGTACAGTATCCATCTTCAAGAAGCTAATGACGCTTGATGGATGGAGATGAGGTCTTCAGATCTCGAGCAACAACTTCAAAATCTTCAAAATGTGGGTAGGAGTGTAATATGAGTGTACAAATTCACTACGTAGAGGTCTTCGACAGCTTGTCGGGAACATACGAGAGGATATTGATGATCATCCATAGAAATTCAATGATTTTTTAGCAAGTACTTGATTGGTCATTCGGGGTGGCCGAGCATGAGGACAAGAGACAAACTGCAGAAGGGACGACTCAAGTTTAGTAAGACTTCCCTTGGACAAAAGCACGACAAAAGATGAGACTCAGGGAGCTTGACATTAACACAAGTTCATGATGTAGGAGGTAACACAAACTCTCCAAATGTTTGAAAGGATAACCAAATGGAGGAGAACACAACTCTATGTAGCGAGAACAACTTCCTAAGGTCATATTGAATCCTAGATCTTGACGAACAAACAGAAGGATGTGCTTTGTCCAAGGGTGACTCATTGTGCTATCAACAAAAAGAAAATACTTTTCCCTTCCTCTTTTTGGGGTATATTTGATTTTTTTGTCTTTTTCAATAATTTTGGAAAGCTTGAAAAAGAATAAAGAATGCTACATTACAAAGGAGGATTGAGTGTCACAGACATACTAGTTCCAAGCGCAAGGAACACATTGGTGGTCAGAGCATGGGGACATATGCAGGAAAAGGACACTCGGGAAAAATCCTCCATGGGTCATGGTGTCAAGACGCAAAGGCAAAGTGCTACAAGGCTTGCATATAAGGCATGCTTTAGATGGTTCAGTTGAGAGCAACATGGAGCCGACATTAAGCCAAAGACGCAGGAATGCAAATGCGATTAATAAGACACAATGATAATGTCCTTCGATGTGATTTTAACAAGCTCAGAGAAGGTAAGCTCGATGGTTTTTCATTTTTAGAGAGTCTGAAAAAGCGTAAAAGGAGACTCCACTGGGGTACCTTTTTCGAAGGTAGTCTGTTCGGCTCGAAAAAGGGGTAAACTAGCACCGACAGACGTCTATTCAATATCACTCGGCAATCTTTTCATATTTAAGGAGTCTAAAAAGAGCTTAGCTATGGACTCCGTGAGGGGTGTTCTTCTTCGCCAATTTAACGAGTGTGAAGAAACGAGATCACTCGTCTATATTTTCAATTTTAGGGAGTCTGGAAAGAGGTTAACTATGGACTCTATGGGGGGTTCCTTTTTCATAATTTTAGTCCCTTAGGCCCGAAAAATGGTTAAATCTATACCTGAGAATACTCTTCTAGAGAACCGAGGCTCCTAGAGTATACCTTTGTTCGTACTTTTGACCATTTGGACTGAAAAAGGGGTAAACTACCGTCGGACAAACATGCCTTCAAATTTCATTTTAGCAAGCGTGAAGGGCAACAAGATCACTCAGCAATATTTTCATATTTAGAGGGTCTGAAAAGGGCTTAAAAGAAGACCTGTTGTGTTTTGGGAGTCTCGAGGGTGAGGTCAAGAGTGATAATGAATCATGCAAATGAGGCTCAAACTTATAATCAGGAAAAACTAATAAGGACTCCCGATCCTATAGTCATTAGTGATGCCATGGACACCAAAATTTAACCAGGATCTACCTAGGGCATCCATGTGAAGGTAGGCTCTACCACTAAATTACGACAATTCTAAAGTAGGAGTGAGGGTTTCGTGTCGCAATTCGGTGGGATCGATCCTATGGCAAAGAGAAAAAGACAATGAGGTGCAACAAGTGGAGGTGGGATCCTATCTTACATGCACAAAGTTGAAAAAATGACTTTTTACCAAAAGACCTTTAAAAATGACCCAACTCTCAAAAAGATTCCCAAATACCCAAAGTAACGCCTATTGTAACATCCACCAAGAAACTCAAGAACCATAGTAAATGATTTTCAAGCTAGAAAAAATGACAAAAGGGTCCAAAAAATGACAAAAAGGGGCTAAAAAGTCTACAAATAGAAAGTTGCCAGCGCATTATCACCATTGTAATTTTAGAATTGACCAAAAGTCAAAAAACACCCCTTTTCCAAAATAGTTGATTCCAGGAGCTTCAGTGGACGAAACAAACTTCTGTTTGGACCATCTTTCCTTTTTGAATTTGTTTTTATTTTTTGGGGGGCACTGACCTTTAAAGAGGTTGGCCCTATGTGTACGTGGGATGTCCAAGCACAATCCATGTGTACACGCGGGTAGAAGATAAACTGCCCGTTTGCACACATGTCTGTCCCCAAGACAACCCACATACACCCTCAAATAAGTGGAAATTTTTTGAAAATGCAAGAGTTAAATCTCCATTCACTTGTTTTTTGCAGGATGTATGTGCATTGGAGAGAGAGGGAGCATGAGAGCATTGATTTTTTGGTCTCTGAGGACCCTGATGCTATCGCCGTTTTTTCACAATACAGGTTGCTAAAGTTTTTTCAGTGTCTGTTTATGAGAGCACAACCCAGGCTGCTAAATGCATTGATAGATTACTGGCATCCTGACACAGAGGCATTCATGCTCGAGGGGCAGTCGTTGACTCCAATGACTGAGGACATTTAATTTTTGAATGGTCTATTGAGAAGAGGGGATCCAGTCAACTTACTCACTTTCCCCCTTGGGCCTGACAACATTGAGGAGTTAATTGGATTCCATTGCGAGGCTGGTATTGAGAAAGTAGGTTCTTAGGTGCCTATACATAAGATCAACAACCTATCACTCAAAGCGATAGTTCTACTTATTAGGTGGATCACTGGATCCGCAACTTTACATCAAGCTTCCCGGGCGCACATGCATTGTGCGGTACAATGCTTAAATGCATGTATTTTCGACTGGAGTACCACCATGATGGATTGCATGAAGAGACAACTGATAGAGTGTTGGATACGGGAGCACTGAAACTTTGGGTTTGGGACCATTTTGTGCTCCTTTTTCTTCGAGAGGGTACCCAATATAAGTCCTCGAGAGACTATATGAGGGCATAAGGCCTCCCTCATAGTTCTATGCATATTGGTGGCATTGTTTCCGTGACAAGAGGGAGGGAGGACCATTGAGGCCTTTGACGATAATTTTTTTGACTGGTGGTCACAAAATATTCCAGCGATAGGGGACTACCCCTATGTTGGGATTGATTTTTCTAGGAACCTTGACATGCCTGTACCTCCCGGAGTGGAGTGAGGAGAGATGGGTAAGTTTTCTTTTCAAAGTTATTTAATTTTTATGACGTTTTATATATATCATTTTGTTTTGTATACCAAATTATCCGACACTTACGTATCTGTTATGTATAGACGTGGGAATAGTGTGTCCAACAGACTTCTCGAGGACTAGGCGGCGTCCTCAACCAGAGGTAGGACCAGCTGGATCCATCGGACCAGCAACAACAGCAAGGGGGCCTCCAGCCAGAGACGCTGAGAGAGTATTGAGACGGGTAGAGCAAAACCTTACCGCGCTCACTTGTATAGTCCCTGTGGCAAAGATCAAGGATATCCCACTGTCGATGCAACCTCACGTAGTTGGGGTGCCATAGACCTGGGTCCATCTCTTTCAACGTTTGGCGAACACTATTGTTCACTACGGCACGGCCAACAGGCTCCACCCTTAGCTAGGCTGGACTACTTACGTGCCGAGAGCACCTTTTGTATATTTTTTAGGGCATAAGCCTCGTGACTCTGAATGGACATATTTTTGAGGCGTTTACGCCCACCCATGTACTCTGATATTTTTTGATATATATATGGATCTTTTTCATCTTTTTATGTCTTATGGATTACATCTATTTTACAAATGTATTTACATGTGCACGTGTGTGATTTTTCTTACATGTGTGCAATATGCCAATCTAATACATGATTAGCTAGAGTATCTGTGATTTGATTCAATCTCCTAGGAACATGGATATACGTAATGTAATCAAAGATTCATTCTAAGAGACGTACCCTAAGGAATCGTCAGTGTAGTGTAGGATCGTAAACACGGTAAACCCCATTTAATTGAGACACAACCAGTTGAGCATCTAAGTAGACCCGGAGGTTAGAGATACCATGCGACAAAGTGTCACGAAGAAACTCTAAGACTGCGCTATATTCAAATACATTGTTTGTGGTGTCACCTAAACAGATACCTCCTGAAGATAGAAACTAGCCCTGAGGTGTGAAAATTACCCAAGCTGTGAAAGCAAGCCTCCAAGTGTGTCGGCTAGCATCGTCCATGAACACAACAAACACCTCTGATTCACTTGACATCTGCCACAGTGAAAAATATGACATCAAAAATGACAAGTCCATAAAACAAAAGACGAAAACTAAAAAGAGAATGTACAGGACTATACATATGTTACAAGAAGTCACCCAAGGAGACCCACCTACGAGTAATACTTCTTGAGGTAGAGCCCATTTCTAGGCTCCACCAAAGAATTTCCCTCAAAGTCCACAAGATGATAAGCGCCCTTCTTTAGAACCTCCTTCACGATGAAAGGTCTGAACCACATGGGTTTGAACTTGCCTGCCCGCAGGGGGTCCTTATCTTGGTCATAGTAGGACAAGGTCGCCTTCAAAGAAAATCTGAGGATGGACGGACCGATCATACTGACACTTGACTTTTTGTTTGTGAGACTTGTTGGCCAAGGCTGCATCTTGACGCTGCTCATCGAGATGCTCAAGATATAATAAACGCTCTTCAAGCAGTGAAGTGTTTGGTAATAACTGTACTACCAATTTTAGAGAGGGGATATGACACTCTATAGGCAAGACTATTTCCAACCCGTAAATGAGTTGAAAATGTCAGAAACCGGTTGCATCTTAATAGACGTTCGGTAGGCCCATAATGTTGAATACAACATCAAATTCCAATTTGACCTGGCCAAATCGATCGTTCGCTGTAAGATAGTATTAAGTGTTTTATTCACAACTTCCACCTGACCATTCGCTTGTGTGTAGTAGGTTGATGAATGTTCTTGCCTCAACCCAAGCTTTGATGTTAACTAAGACATCATTTTTCTCTTGAAGTGACTTCCATGGTCAGTGACAATCTCTCTCAGGACGTCGAATGTTGCTATTATCTGGTTAAACAAAAAGAGAGTTGTGGTCTCGCCATCATCTTTAAACGTTGGCATAGCTTCGACCCACTTCGTGAAGTATTCTATTGCTACAATGATATAATGGTGCCCCCTTGTGGAAAGAGGGTTGCATGTAGCGTAATCAATCCCCCACTTAGTGAAGGGACCAAATATGATGATGGGAAAGATGGGAGCGGGGTGTGCCCTCATTTTTCGAGAGAAGATTCAAACAATCTACAACTCAATATTTGATTAACATCGGCCAAAAGTAACTGGCTCATATAATCTTTTGGGTTGTTTCCAACCCAAACAAATGACCGCCCCATGCTCCAGTGTGGCAATCGTTAAGCACAATTTCCACTTCTTCATGGGTGAGACACCGACGAAGGATGAAATCTACAACTCAAAGATACAGAGTGTCCTCGAGTATGAGATAGTTTTTGGCCTGATGGCGTATACGGTGACGCTCATCACGAGAAACAAAGGTAGGGAACTTCAAAGTCTGGAGATAGACTAGTATATCTCCGTACCAGGGGTCCGAAGATGAGATCAGAAACATGTCTCCTTTGATAGGCGACTCTTTGGGTATAACATCACCTGATTCGATTAGAAGTTCCCAAATAATTTCTGCAAAGACCAACGAATTTTTGGATTTCGCCGAAACAAAATCCAAGTCGAATTCCTGGAGGATAACTATCCATCTACTGATCTTTCTACCAATTACACATCATGTCAACACATATTGAAACAGATTCACAATGACAATGACGGTGGTCTTGAGAAACAAGATGTAATGGTGGAACCGTTGGATGACATGAACTGCTACCAACACAAGTTTTTCAATGTGGGAATAATTGAGTTCCAGTCCAACCAGGCCCCGACTCAAGTAATAAATCACATATTCTGAGAGAAAATCATCATCCTAAACCAAGACCATACCGATGGTCGACTCCGCAGTGTCCAAGTACAATAAGAAATATTTATTACAATTGGGTGGCCGAAGAAGAGGGGTAGATGTGAGGGTGCATTTCAACACTTCGAAAGAGTGTTGAGTAGCTTCATCTCAATGAAAAGGAACGTCCTTCTTCAGTAAACACAAAAAACCCTTTGTGATCTCGGCATAGTTTGCGATGAAACATCGTAAAAAGTTCTCTTTTCACTGTAAACTTTGAAGTTGAGGGATTGTGCACAGCGGAGGAAACTAAACTATTGCCTCAACCTTTATAGGATAGACCATGATCCCTGTTGATGAAACTATGAAACCAAGCAGACGACCCGATGTGACACAAAAACTACATTTTTTTGGATTCAAGCGGATATAGTAGTAGCGACATCGCTCAAAGATGAGTCGGAGGGGTACGGGATGATCATCTCTCTTGAGAGATCGTGACGCTAAATCATTGAGATAAGCCTCGACTATGTGTTTGAGGTCATGGAAAGCAAAATACATGGCCCATTGAAACATAGCTCCAACATTTTTCAAACCAAAAGGCATCTTCCGATACGAGAATGTACCCCACGGATAGATGAAAGCAGTTTTGTGTTGGTCTTTGGGGTTGATCTGTATCTGATTGTATCCCAAAAAACCATCCATGAAAGAAAAGGCTTCGTATCCTGCACATTCATTGATTATCTGGTCAATAAATGGTGTGGGGAAATTATCCTTTGGACAGGCCTTGTTCAAATAATGGAAGTCCGTACATACATGAATCGTACCCTGTTTTTTGTCTACTGGAATGGGATTTGACACCCATTGAGTCAATTGGACAGGGTAGATGAAACCAGCTTGGAGTAGTTTCTCGACTTCAGCCTTAATAGATTCTTCTTTCTTAGGAATGACTAGATGAAGCTTCTGCCAGACCGGCTTAGCATTAGGATATGTCGTGATTTCATGTTCGACGATTCTTGGATCTATGCCTGGTATTTCCTCATACGACCCAACAAACACGTCACGAAATTCTTTAAATAAATCTATGTAGATTTGAATCTCCTCGGGGGAGCAGTCCGCTCCAGCGAAGATATTCTCCATGACCCCAGGGATTCTGGAGATATAGATAGTTATCATTTGAGTAATGGTTTCCATATTTCCTTCAGCGTAAACATCGTGCGTAGCTAAAGGATTGATAGGACAAGCCTTATCTCCAATCATAGTCAGAGTGAATTCACCTGCTTCAATTCTTCTTAACTCTGGGAGGAAGTAATATCTGTGATGAAGGTCATCCTAAGGTCTGTCTGGACTATTCATTGCCTCAACAATCGCCTCGTCTGAGGGAAAGACTAAGTCTAAAGAATCAATATCATCAAGGGAACCTTGAGCCCATGTAGGCTCAAGAACCGGATCCAACTTTTGTGCGGGAGTCAGATCAGGGTCGGTGGAAGGTTGCTGAACTATAGAGTACACAACTTCTGCCATGGACAAAGGCATGACCATGCCATGGTGCCCTGTCCCTTCCATCATGGCTGATGGGGAAGGAAGAGTCCATGGATCATTAAAGTAAGTCGTGCGAAATGACGATATTTGAAAGATTTAGGCCCTAGGTTGGTCGGGGCAGCCGACATGTAATGAACATTGTGATGCAAGATCATCGTTAGCAACCAAGCGAGCGTGAAGGCGGAAGCCAGCTGGGAAAAGTGCCAACACATTTTTTCACGTTTTGAAATGTTTTTGAAAGATTAAGAGGCGGATATTAATGTAGTAGCTAGAAGTGTACTTGCATTTATATCTGGCTGTTGTAAACAGATCGTGAGTGATTTTCTCTCATCTGTCAATGTAAAAGGCATTTAAGCCCAGTTAATGAAAGTAAGTAGGTAGATTTGAATTATAGATTAGACAATTTAGAAGAGCGGGAGGGAAAACGGATATAGACACCCTCGTCTTTGTATTATTGTATCATTAGCACATATAGAAGAGGAGAGCTTTAGAAGAGAGTTGTAGAGGAGAACCCATGTACAGAAGCTTGAATTAATATAAGAAGCTTTGAATCAGATTCATGGTGTTATGATGCTTTCTGTGCATATATGTTGAATGGTGCTTACAATCGTTTGATTCTCTCTGTTATGCATTTGTTATGATGCTAGGCTGTGTATGTATGATTTAATGTTGAATGTTTGAAATCTGAGAGAGAAAGAGAATGAGTTTCAATTGTTTCTCTTCTTGAGTGAGAGTTCCTGCAAGGAGTGCAGTGAAAACGTTTGCAAGGTGTGCATTGACAAAGGTTTAGAGTTTTATCTCTCAAAGCTCAGGAGGGATACCGTTGTTCTCACTCCAGCAGAAGTGTAAGTGGAGCACAAGAGTTGTGCAAGGTATGCGCAGGATAGTTGAAGCCTTATAACTTATTAACTAAGGTTGAAGAGAGAAAGATTGTTGTTGCAGAAGGTGCACAGAGTCGAAGAATCAAATACTTTGGAGTATTTGAAAGTTTGCCGCAAGGAGTGTGTGCAAGAGTCCTTTTAGAGACTCGAGTTTACAAGTAAAAGATCAAGAGGGATAACACCTTTGAACACTTCAAAGGAGGATGGAGATCGAAATACTTCAAAGGGAGACGAGGGTCGAAGTCATCCAACATAAGTAAAGTTCAGAAGGGAGAACACCAGTTCATCTCACAGAACTCATAGAGGAGTGAATCAGACGGTCGAAATTCTCCATGGAGAACTCACGAAGTCGCGAGGACCATAGGATCTAGAGAATATGCAAGGTGGATAGAGGTTGGACGAACCCACCACTTTAGTTTCAAGAATCAACGAGGACCGTCGATCATGGTCAGTTTGGGTCGTCGTATCATTTCACGAAGTCGAGGTTTGTGAGTTTGGAGGTGGAAGACCAAACTCTTGGAATCGTGAAGTTTCGAGTTGTGAGAAGTGGAGGAAGAGATACATACCATTGGATCCAGCCATAGAAGAACCGTTGGATTAGAGCCCCGTGGAGCTATCGCATATCGAGAGCTCGAGGGTTGGGAGGAATCATTTTCAATTGCAGAAGTTGCGAAGTGGCAAGAGCCGAGAAATCGTGCGAATGTGTGGCACAACTGTCAGGTGGGGACCGCAAGGGTGACAAGTGGTGTGTACTCACGCATCGAGGGGTCAACCCATAGTTTCCCTATCGTATCTCGAGATTTCGCAAAGGGGGAGCACGAAGGCTCTACAGTCCAACTTGCGATATTTCGAGTTACGAGAATTGCGAAAAGGAAGTCAAACCACCGCTGACTATTGCATCTTGGGGTTTCATAGAAGAAGAGCACAAGAGCTCAACGCTTCAATTCGCGAGATTGCGAGTTGTGAGAAGTATTCAAAGGGAAGTCAACCATCGCCTCTCAGGATTTCGCAAGGGGAGAGTGCCAAGGTTCGACACTCCAACTCACGAGGTCGCGAGTTGCGAGAGGTGCTAGTGCTTAGCCCTAGCCAACAATCATGCATGAAGGGCGCTAACGAAGAAGGAGCTATACCCGTATTGTGATCTCGGGCATCAGAGGTTGGAAAAAGAGACGTTGAGGGTCTTCGACTCGCGAACTTCCGAGTTGCGAGAGACATCTATGTAAAGACCAGATCCTGGTCCTATAGGAGTGTAAGGCTCATGCTTGGAGTTAATCTACATAGGGCAAGTTTTACAAAGGACCTGTGGATTCGCTGGACATTCTAGCAAAAACAAAGGAGCCGCTTCGGCCCAAGGGAATTTGGAACAATCCTGAGCGGATCTCGGCCCGAGGGTTCTGGGGTCTGCGTCAAGTGTGGTATCAGAGCTTGACTCTATTTGTATATTGTAGGCAGAGGAAGCGATAAGGGAAATAATACTCTGATACACATCAATTGTGGTATTAGATCTTAGAAAAATTTCTTTGCTTGTTGTAGCAGAGAAAAGAGGAACTTTTTACAACCATGTCGCCGAGGAGAAGAGATAGACAAATGCCTGATCCAACAGTGGAAAGAGAAATGCGCAAATTACGTGCTAGGCTTGATTCCATGGAGACAACATAGAGGCACACAGTCGACGTTGGGGATATCAGCAAGGCCGAAAGTGAAAATGAAATTGGAAAAGAAGAAGTTGCAGTCGAGGATGCTGCGGATGAACGCCTATTCAGGGTTGTTGCAAGGATAGGTTCCAGAGCAAAAATGGACATTCTAGTATATGAAGGAAACCTAGATGTTGAAGAGATTCTATAATGGATTAGAGCTTTGGATAAATATTTTGACTATGAGGATGTCGAGGAAGATAAGAAAGTCAAACATGCCATCACTAGACTTAAAGGACATGCAACACTGTGGTGGGATGAACTGCAGGCTGACAGACACTGCAAGGGCAAGTAGAAAATCAAGATCTGGGATAGAATGGTTGCAAAGATGAAAGCCAAATTCATACCCAAGGATTATCAAATCACTCTGTTTCGGAGGATGCATAATTTGAGACAGAAGCTGATGTCAGTGAAAGAATACACTGAAGAGTTATACAAGATAAACATCAGAGCAAGTCATTGGGAAAACGATGATGAAAAGGTGTCCAGGTACATGAATGGTCTGTGATATGACATTCAAGATGAGATGAGCATGATAACCCTTCGGAATGTGGAGGATGCTTATCATATGGCTCTGAAAGCTGAAGAGAAGTTGAGTCGAAAGCAAGGTCAAAGAGGCCGAGGTAGAAGTCAAGCCAGAGGCAAAGCAATTGCCCCAGACAGAACTCAAAAATCTAAAGAAGAAGGGAAGAAACCTCAAACTAAACCTGAGAGAGGGGGAAGCTCACAGAGAGGACATTATGCTGATAGAAATACTTTTCCTCAAGCCAGAGGAAGAGGAAGAGGCAAAGGTGGTGAAATAAAATTCTTTGTCTGTGGAAAGATCAGACATAAATCCTATGAGTGTCCAGATAAAAAGAAAGATGGTGGTGAGACTCAGATTGCCGAATCTCAAGGACAAAATGTTGAGGTAGAAGAAGCTGAGGGTGGAAGATCCTTAATGATGAGGAAAGTTTTCTTGAAGCCAGAGAAGGAGGCAGAGAACCCAGCCCAAAGAAACAGTATGTTTCAAACTGCTTGCAAAACCAAAGACAGGGTATGTAAGGTCATAGTGGACAGTGGTAGCATAGAAAATCTTGTATCTACAGAGATGGTAGAAAAGCTGGAGCTGGAGATTGTTGAACATCCAAGCCCATACAGAGTTTCGTGGCTACAAAAAGGACATCAAGTAAATGTCACTAAACAATCTTTAGTTGAATTTAAAATAGGAGGATATAAGGATGAAATATTATGTGATGTCATTCCCATAGATGTTTGTCATCTATTTCTGGGTAGACCGTGGAAATATGATAGAAACATGGTTCATGATGGGAGAAAGAACACGTACACCCTGGAGAAAAATGGTAGGATGCACATGTTGCTGCCGATTAAAAACCAAGAAGTGAAACCAGAGATGAGAAACACTGTACTTCTCATGAGTGGGAAGGAACTTCTTAATGAGGTTAAGAAGAAGGAAGACACACAATTTATTGTGTTCAGTGAGCCTAAAATTGTTTTGACTAGTACAAGAGTGGATGATTTACCAGAGGAAATCCAGAAGTTGGTGGAAGAGTTCGCTGATATAGTAGTGGACGAACTACCTTGTTCATTGCCACCTATCAGGAGTATAAGTCATCAGGAGAATGACTTGGAGCCAATTTACCAAACAAAGCAACGTATAGGTTGACACCGCAGGAGAATGAAGAAGTCAAGAGACAGGTCCAGGATTTGATGGACAAAGGATTGGTTAGAGAGAGCTTGAGTCCATGTGATGTTCCAACAATGCTCAGCCCAAAGAAAGATGGAGGCTGGAGGATGTGTACAGACTCAACGACAATCAATAAGATTACCATCAGATACAAATTTCCATTGCCAAGGATGGACGACTTGATGGATTGCTTGAGTGGAGCAAAGTTTTTTTCAAAAATTGATTTAAAAAGTGGGTATCATCAAATTTGTATGAGAGAAGGTGATGAATGGAAGACAACATTCAAGACGAATGAAGGGCTGTATGAATGGCTTGTTATGCCATTTGGCTTAACAAATGCACCTATTACTTTCATGAGATTGATGAACGAAGCCCTGAAGGATTTCATTGGGAAATTCGATATCGTATATCTTGATGATATACTGATTTTCAGCAAGACAGAAGCAGAACACTTGAACCAATTAGCTACAGTGATGAGGAGATTACAGCAAGAGAAATTGTTGATAAACATGAAGAAATCATCATTTATGAGGACATAACTCATTTATTTGGGTTTTGTTATCTTTGCAAATGAGCTGAAGATGGATCTGGATAAGGTAGAAGTGATTAAGAATTGGCCATCACCGAAAGGTGTGTTTGAAGTTCGAAGCTTCCATGGTTTAGCTAGTTTCTATAGGAAATTCATTCGAAATTTCAGTGGGATTAGCGCATCGATGATGGATACGGTGAAGAAAAGACATAAATTTTTTCATTGGACAGAGGAAGTAGAGAAAAGTTTCAACCTACTGAAAAAGAAGATCACGGAGCAGCCAATTCTGGTGTTTCCAGACTTTAGCAAGACGTTCCAGGTCAAGTGTGACGCTAGTGGATTTTCAATTGGAGTGGTCTTGAGCCAAGATGATAGGCTGGTCGCATATTTCAGTGAAAAACTGAATGAAGCGAAGGTAAAATACTCAACATATGACAAAGAATTCTATGCAGTCATACAAGCATTGAAGAAATGGAGACACTATTTGGTTCCTAAAGAGTTTGTTTTGTACAGTGATAATCATGCTTTGCAATTCGTGACTCAATAGGACACGTTGAACCAAAATCATGCTAAATGGGTTGAATACATGCTGAAATTTACTTTTGTAATTAAACATATTTATGGAACTGCTAACAAAGTTGTTGATGCTTTGAGAAATAAATGTTTTCTTATGCAGGAATTCAGAGTCAAGACTTTAGGTTTTGATAACCTTAAAGAAATGTACAAGGATGACCCAGATTTTAAGGAAGCATATGAGGCATCTGAGAATCCAGTTCTTAGGGACAAAATCCAATGGACCGAATATATGATCCAATATGGATTATGATTCAGGGGCAATCAACTATGTATTCGAAAATGCTCCATGAGGGAGAACTTGTTGAAGGAAAAACAAAGTGGAGGATTGGTCGGACACTTCGGTCATGATAAGACATTCTCAAAGTTGAAAGGCTCATATTTTTGGCCAGGTATGAGGAAAGATGTTAAGAAATTTGTGGACAGATGAAGGATTTGTCTACACACAAAAGGGAAAAGGAAGAACACAGGGTTATATCAGCCATTACCCATACCAGAAAATCCATGGGATGCAATGAGCATGGATTTTGTATTAGGGCTGCCAAGGACACAAAGAGGATTTGATTCAATCTTTGTGGTGGTAGACAGATTTTCAAAGATGGCACATTTCATACCATTCCAAAAAACCAGTGACACAACTCATATTGCGAACTTGTTTTTCAAAGAAGTCGTCAGACTTCATGGTTTTCCAAGGAGTATTGTTTCAGATCTGGATACCAAGTTCGTGGGACATTTATGGAGGACTTTATGGAAGAATTCGGGGACAAGTTTATCTTTTAGCTCAGCGTATCATCCTCAAACGGATGGGCAGATAGAAGTTGTGAACATGAGTTTGGGGGATTTGTTGAGGATATTAGTGACTGAACACCACAGTCAGTGGGATCACATTCTGCCACAGGAGGAATTTTCTTATAATGATTCGATCAATAGAAGCACAGGGCAGAGTCCATTCCAAATTGTATATGGAATGCAGCCCAGGGGAGTTTTTGAATTGAAGGATTCAAAATGAAATGAATTCAGGAGTTCTAGTGCAGAGGACTTTGTAGAAGCAATGAAGGAGCTTCACAGCCGAATCAAGAAGCGATTGCAGAGTTCAAGCCAAGAGTATAAGCACATAGTAGATCAATACAGGCGAGAACTTCAATTTGAAGTTGGTGATTTGGTTCTTGTAAATCTAAGGAAACAAAGGTTCCCAAGGGGAACATATAACAAACTGAAAATGAAAAAGATTGGACCATGAAAGGTCGTGAAGAAATTTGGGCCAACGCATATGAGATTGAATTACCCGATGGGATCGGAATTTCACCGATATTCAATGTTGCGGATTTGTACCCTTACAAAGCAGGAGTAGAGGATGAACAGAAAGAGGTTCAGTGGACCAAACAAATGCCTGTAGCTGAAAATCCACAAATGGAAAGTATAATTGATAAGAGGGTCAGCAGGAAGACCTGGAGGAAAATGTATTTTGAATACTTGGTCAAATGGAAGGGACATCCAATTGAAGATGCTAGTTTGGAGGATGAAGAATAAATTCATAAGCATGGACAGACCGTGCAAGATCTCATGAACAAGAGTTCATGAAAATTTTCAAGCGAGGGAGTATGATGCAGGAGCATTGTCAGCAGTCAAGTGAGCATGAAGGCAGAAGCCAACTGAGAAAAGCAACAACACATTTTTTCACGTTTTGAAATTTTTTTGAAAGATTAAGAGGTGGATATTAATGTAGTAGCTAGAAGTGTACTAGCATTTATATCTATCTTTTGTAAACAGATCGTTAGCGATTTTCTCTCATCTGTCAATGTAAAAGGCATTTAAGCCCAGTTAATGAAAGTAGGTAGATTTGAATTATAGATTAGACAATTTAGAACAGCAGGAGGGAAAACGGATATAGACACCCTTGTCTTTGTATTATTGTATCATTAGCACATATAGAAGAGGAGAGTTGTAGCAGAGAGTTGTAGAGGAGAACCCATGTACAGAAGCTTGAATTAATATAAGAATCTTTGAATCAGATTCATGGTGTTATGATGCTTTCTGTGCATATATGTTGAATGGTGCTTACAGTCGTTTGACTCTCTCTGTTATGAATTTGTTATGATGCTAGACTGTGTATGTATGATTTCATGTTGAATGTTTGAAATCTGAGAGAGAAAGAGAATGAGTTTCAATTGTTTCTCTTCTTGAGTGAGAGTTCCTACAAGGAGTGCAATGAAAACGCCTGCAAGGTGTGCGTTGACAAAGGTTTAGAGTTTTATCTCTGAAAGCTCAGGTGGGATATTGTTGTTCTCACTCCAACAGAAGTGTAAGTGGAGCACATGAGCCGTGCAAGGTATGCACAGGCTAGTTGAAGCCTTAGAACTTATTAACTAAGGTTGAAGAGAGAAAGATTGTTGTTGCAGAAGATGCACAGAGTTGAAGAATCAAATACTTTCGAGTATTTGAAAGTTTGCCGCAAGGAGTGTGTGCAGGAGTCCTTTTAGAGACTCGAGTTTACAAGTAAAAGATCAGGAGGGATAACACCTTTGAACACTTCAAAGGAGGAAGGAGATCGAAATACTTCAAAGGGAGATGAGGGTCGAAGTCATCCAGCAGAAGTAAAGTTCAGAAGGGAGAACACCAGTTCGTCTCGCAGAAGTCATAGAGGAGTGAATCGAATGGTAGAAATTCTCCGTGGAGAACTCACAAAGTCGCGAGGACCGTAGGATCTAGAGAAGCTGGAAGGTGGATAGAGGTTGGACGAACCCACCACTTTGGTTTCAAGAATCAACGAGGACTGTCGATCGTGGTCAGTTTGGGTTGTCGGATCATTTCGTGAACTCGGGGTTCGTGAGTTTGGAGGTGGAAGATAAAACTCTTGGATTCATGAATTTTTGAGTTGCGAGAAGAGGAGGAAGAGATCCAGACTGTTGGATCCAGGCACGGAAGAACCGTTGGAATAGAGCCCTGTGGAGCTATCGCGTATCGGGAGGTCGGGGGTTGGGAGGAGTCATTTTCAACTGCAGAAGTTGCGAAGTGGCGAGAGTCGAGAACTCGTGCAAATGCATGGCACCTCTGTTAAGTGGGGACCGCAAGGGTGACAAGTGGCATGTAGTCACGCATCGAGGGGTCAACCCATAGTTTCCCTATCACATCTCTGGATTTCAAAAAGGGGGAGCACGAAGGCTCTACTCTCCAACTCGCGAGATTGCGAGTTACGAGAAGTGCAAAAAGAAAGTCAAACCACCACTGACTATCACATATCGGGGTTTCGTAGAAGAAGAGCACAAGAGCTCAACGCTTCAACTCTCGAGATTGCGAGTTGCGAGAAGTATTCAAAGGGAAGTCAACCATCGCCTCTTGGGGTTTCTCAAGGGGAGAGTGCCAAGGTTCGACACTCGAACTCATGAGGTCGGAAGTTGCGAGAGGTGCTAGTGCTTAGCCCTAGCCGACAGTCATGCGTGAAGGGCGCTGACAAAGAAGGACCTATACCCGTATTGTGTTCTCAGGCATCGGAGGTTGGAAAAAGAGAAGGTGAGGGTCTTTGAATCGTGAACTTATGAGTTGCGAGAGACGTCCATGTAAAGACTAGATCATGGTCGTATAGGAGTGTAAGTCTCACACCTGGAGTTAATCTACATAGGGCAAGTTTTACAAGGGACCTGTGGATTTGCTGGACATTCCAACAAAAACAATGGAGCCGCTTTGGCCTAAGGGAATTCAGAACGATCCTGAGTGGATCTTGGCCTGAGGGTTTTGGGGTCTGCATCACATTTCCGGTTGGAGGCGGGTAATCAAAAGTACCCATCAAAGGTGGGCACAAACCAACTCCTACGTTGATGATGTCGGCCTGAGGGTTATCAATCATTGGGACCGTGGATACCCCCGATGAAGGGTCAGGATGGGAGAAGGATAAATGATCAATGGGCACGATCTGACCCTCATGTGGAAACAACAAGACCCAGAAAATTGTCATGACCACTGCTTGCATAGCATAGGTCTAACTCCTTCCTAACAAGAGATTGTAGCCGAGAGACGCATCAACCACTTCAACTTTCACGCACGCAGTCTTCCCTCCTAACTGCACAGGAAAAAAGGGAATGATCCCATGTGGTCAGAATGAATGAACTTCAAAAGTAGTAAGAAGAGTAGGTGATGGAGACAAAATGGGTTGGCCAATGTCCTTCCAACACGCCAAAGATGTCACGGATGTTGAGGCACCCTCATCAAGCACCATGTGAAAAATGTTCAGAGTAAAATTTTTCGTGGTGTAAGCCACTACTATCTGAAATGCTACGTGGTAAGGAAGACAGGGTTTTAAGTTGGTCGTATCAAGCATGATCATTCCCATATTACAAGTCTCATGATATCCTAAGGAATCTAACCGAGCCTTTCTCTGGGAAGGGCATCTCTGGAGGACTTCCAAAGCTGGCATCGCACAAGGGGTTTGTGACAAATCTTCCACCACAGAGTAGTTCTGGGCGGCCCTTGCATTTGGGTTGTGATAGATTTATTGAACTCACCTTTGGGGATGTGTGTCATTGTTTCGCCCAACATCTTCTCAATCTAGAGAGGAAGAGATGGGTTTTCGACTTCTTTACCCTTCTCAGGGGTGTTTGGAATTTCATAGTCACATGTCCTAGTAGTTATTTCAATGCTACCTTTCATCATGTACACAGTCACGGACGAAGGATTACTTGAAGATGGAGGGGGTCCCTGACCAACCCCTTTCGCGCTTGAAGAGGCTTGAGATAAATTTTTCCCATGCAGAAATGGATTCGTTAACACGACAGGGGTTGTTATGCCAATAAATTTTGGGCCTCCGCAAGCTGAGGGCACTCATGAGTTGGATGGTCTTCCTTGCAAATATTACACAAATACTTTGACTTCTTCTTTTCATTGTTTCCCTCGCCGGCATTATTGGTAGGTTTCTTATCATCCTTACCCTTCTTTCGTTGTTTATTCTTTCTGTCAGGTTGTTGGGTGGCCTTCGGGTTTGTCGATTTCACACTGTGTACATCCAACGTTTGAGTAGGGGGGGTATCCGAACTAGTGGTCTGGCTGGCAGATGTCTACTGTATTTCCAATTGCTGCAATTGATTTGACAGTTGATCAGCGGGCTTCATTTGTGATGAACCTACAATACCATCGGCATGTGGTCTAGATCTCTGTCAGGTCTTGTCAAGTATTGATCGTGTTGCATATGGAAAAACTTCATAAAGTAAACCAGACTGAGAGTAAATCAGTTCTAGTTGTTGGGCTCTCATTATCGTTTCTTCCTCTGAAAAGACCCCCGAGGTTGCGACGTCTTTAGATAACTGAGGTACCAAGGACTTAAGGAACCACTCTAGTAGGAATGCTAGTGGGACTGGCACTTTTATCAAACTCTTACAGCGTCTCCATTCTCTGATGTGATATGAGATATGGTCCACTTTTGTGTTCTCAAAGTTGGCCAGCAATTAGGTGTCGACATTGTATCTCACAGGTAACTGGAAATGGTTTAAGAAATCCATTTCCAATTCGCTGAAGGAAGAGTATCTTGAGCGGTTGAGCTCGATGTACCATTTTTCCACACTCCCGATAAGAGTGTGTTGAAATAAACACAACTAGATGGAGTCGTCTCTCAAAGAGTCGGACGAGCACCATAAATGGAAGGTAGTCACATGATCGCTTGGATATTTGTTAGGCTTGGAATCGAACTTTGGAATGTTCGAAGGCAATTTGGTCAACATCGGAGGCCAACGTGGATTGTGATAGATGGGGTCACTTAATAACCTTGTCAAGTTTGGCAAGTGCAGTGTTGCCAGAAA
>ML874892.1:18857-30201 GCA_009831015.1 Picea engelmannii | reverse complement strand
TAAGCTAGAGAGCTTAAGCCAAAAAGGAATATTATATTAATATTCCTTAAAGTATAAAGTATGGATAATTATTTTATCCTAAGTTATAAGGATGGGGACAAGTGGGCCAAAGTAGCTCTCATCATGACAAGTGTCAAATTAGGGACATGCATACAAAGAGTTTGGACTTAGTGAATTTTCCAACATTCCATCATTCCATCCTTCTCCTCCATTCCTTCACTCACAAATTTCAGTTGTCCAATGTACCTCTTTGTCACTAGCAACATACTTGTACCTTACCCGAACCAATACTGTACCTGTACTTGTACATGTACTTGGTTATCTTAGGATATGGATTGAAGAAACGAGTTGTCAGGCCCACGGGATATTGAAGAGGTGGGTTTTTAGGCCTGTGGGAATTTCTCTTCAGGTGATAGGATTGTTGGGAATTGATCTCTCGAAGGTGCCAGATTGCAACTACAGGGCTCTGAGACTTCCTGTCTGGCCAGTTGCTGAAGCCACGGAAGGGAAATGGGGCAGCCGATGGACTGTTGAGCAGAGAAGGGGCACATTTCCTATGGTGGGATAGGAATGTGGGAAGTGAGGGACTGTAGGTTGTTAGTTCGAATTGGCACCTAGGATGAAGTTTTTCCTGTTGTCTGAGATACATCATCCTGGTCAAGAATTCCTTTACATGGGTGGAGTTTAGTCCCAGCTTGGGGGTGACCCGCTACTGAGAGTTACGAGTAGAGGGGTCTAAGGTTGGGAGGAATGTGGAAGGTCTGCACGCAGTTGGTGGTCTTTTTATCAAAGATAAGTGTCAATTGTGTTAAATTACATGTTGCATTATTATTTATGCGTTTGTTTTTATGGGTTTTTCCTGTGTATGTTGCATGTGTATTTTCATTATTATTTTGTATAAACATGTGTATTTGCATAGTATTTGTATGCTTTAAATTTATATACAGTTTGAAAATTTTACGTGTGGCATAGCCCAACAATCGGTGGTTGGGGATGCTACAATATAATATGGTCTTTTTATCAAAGATAAGTGTCAATTGTGTGTTAAATTACATGCTGCATTATTATTTATGCGTTTATTTTTATCAGTTTTTCCTGTGTATGTTGCATGTGTATTTCCAGTATTATTCTGTATAAACCTGTGTATTTGCATAGTAATTGTATGCTTTAAATTTGTATACAGTTCGAAAATTTATCATGGCATAGTCTAGCAGGTGGCTGAGGAAAATCTTCACTCCGCACAACCACAACCAAATTCTCCCGGAGTGTCAAATCATCGAACCCTTTGGGGATCTAATGGATCACACTCTCCCAGTGATCTACGGTGTGGATTAACTTTGGTACTTTAGAGCTTCAGGGCTTCGAACACATTCCAATGACTAACTCCAAAAATTCTCGGATCGCCGAACGTCGAAGCGCTACCAATCAACGACCCTCACTTCACTCTGAGATCTATGACTAAGATCTGTTTCGGGGCTCCGAGGTTCAGGGATTTCTCCTCCTAGCAACAGAAGGACTAAAACCTCTCGGAGTGTCGAAGGCCGGATTAAATCCTGACCGTTGGTTGTCGGTTACATGTGTCAACAAATTATCAAGTATTCGGCCCTCCGAAGGATTGTGGCCGAAAGTCGTTTTGGTGCGGAAAGTCTCGAAGTCTCGAAGCCTGGAGTCAGTCCTAGCCGTTCGTTGACGGGGACACATGGACCATGGATCTCCTCCCTTCACCAATTCAATGTTTAAAAGTTCGAGAAGTTGGGGGTGATTAGCAGTAAGAAGCCTCGAAGCCCGAAGCCTGGACCTTATCTCAGTTGCAGGCTACAGGAGGAGCATGAGTCGTAGATATTCGCCCATTGCCACTTTAGTGTCTGGGGAAATTGGAAAGTGTTGTTGTAAGAACCTACGAGGCCCAAAGTTCCAGAGCACCAGAGTAACAAAGCTCTAGATAACGCCTCTTCGGGAGTTTGCCACTTCGACGTTCGAGGGAATTGGAAAGTGTTATTGTAAGAACCTATGAAGCCCGAAGTTTCAGAGCGTCGGAGTAACGAGGCTTCGGTTAGCGCCTCTCTAGGATTTCACCAGTTCAACATTCGTGGATATTGGAAAGTGTTGTTGTAAGAACCTTCGAAGCCCAAAGTTCCAGAGTGTCGGAGTAACGAAACTCCGGATAGCACCTCTTTGGGAGTTCTCCAGTTCATCATTTGGGGGATTTGGAGTGTGTTGTTGTAAGAACCTTCGACGCCTGAAGTTTCGGAGCACCGTAGTAACGAAACTCCGGATAACGCCTCTCCAGGAGTTCACCAGTTCGACGTTAAGGATTTTTGTAAGGTGTTGTTGTAAGAACCTTTGAAGCTCGAAGTTCTGGAGTGTTGGAGTCTCGGAGCTCTGAATAATGCCTTGTGGCTAAGCGCCTAGTCCTATCTCGCGGTCATATGAGGTTTCCGCTGAAGTAAAGGGGCTAGCACCCAAAATTTGATTCTGAGGTAAAAAGGGCTTGTGTACATTATTAGAAGATCCAACTCAGGTCCAAGAGCTAATTCAACTCCGAAGAAGATCACATGTACAAGGATTTCCCTCACAGAAAGGACAATTTTCAAATAACCATAACTTTCTGCTCAAGAGTCAGAATTGAGCATGGAAGCAGGCGTTGGAAAGGTCTTGGAAATTATAATATAATTGTTCACCCAGAAAATTGATCCATGAAGCCAATTTTTTAGGAAATCAGAAGAAATAATTTTTATGCATTATTGAATCAAAATTGTACATAATTTCATGAATTGTTAAATTAATTAGCCTAACAAGTTTTGTGGGCTGCACATTTTGCAAAGTTAACAACAATTAGATCATAACAGGATCAACATAGAGTTCTAAATCATGGAAGATACACATGGGGCTTACAACCAGGAAGATGAGATTAGAAGAATGTATGTCAATATGGGTAATGAAGGTACAAACTCAAATGGACATGGAGAAGGAAAGGAATAAAGTATGAACTTGGTAGAGACCATTAAAAGTTTGCAAAAGGATGTCCAAAGTTATAAAGATGATAATGAGAGGCTCATGAAAGCCAAGGAACAATAGGATGACTTCAACATAAAGTTAATGCAAAGCTTCGACAGAATAGAAAAGAAGATGGATAAGAAGAACGACTCAAGCAAATTAGGAAGTCACATGTCTCATGATAAGAGGAGAATAACAAGAAGTGTTGGCAGACATCACCATCACTCCCCAAGGCATTCCACTGGGAGAGCACACGGTAGCTCAATTCCATCCCCTCTCAGGAAGCATAAGGGGAGGTATGGGGTGGATGAGATACAGGGAGAAATGAAAAAAATCAAGCCTCCTACATTTGATGGTGAGCACAAGAAGGATGAAGATGCTGAAACACAGCTGCTAGGAATGAGGAAGTATTTTCAATTGCATAGTTACTCTTCACACATAGAAGGAAGAGTTTCCATCTATTAGCTCAAGGGAAAGGCATCCATGTGGTGGGACCAATTTGTGTAGGTGCAACACATTAATGAGAAAAATGTTACTTTGAAGGAATTCAAGAGGTATTTTCAAAATAAATACTTGACTAAGAGATACTATGCCAAGAAAATGGACCTCTTTGAACTCAATCTTGGGAGTATGACCATAGAAGAATATGAAAGAAGGTTTTTATAATTGCTAAAGTATGTTTCTTTCATCAAGGAAGAGCAAGTTAAGATTCAAAGGTATTTGAGTGGGCTTTCATCTTTCATCAGTGACAAGATACAATATGATGATCCCAAAACATTGGAAGAGACCATAAGGCGATCTAAATGCCTTTATGATCAACATAAAGGAAGACCAACTTTCCAAAAAACTTGGGAAGACAAGAAGAAAAACAAGATGGAATAGAGGAAAAAGGGGACTAAGCCATCATTCTTCAGAAATAATCCTTAGGGACAACTAGCTTCTAGAGAACCTAGAATGATTGAGACAAGGGGGCAAAGACCAAGGCAACCACCTATTCAATGCTGGGGTTGTGGGGGAGATCATATGTATAGAAATTGTCCTCACATAGGTTAAAAAGTGAGGATTGTTCACAATGTACATCAAGCTGATATAATGGAGGACATGGGTAGAAATGTACCTAGGATATATGCAGCCCTGGACAACAGGCAAGTTGAGTTTCAATCACATATGATTGAAGTGAAAGCTAAGATCTAAAACCAAACCATTGATATTTTAATTGATTCAGGACTATTCATAGTTATATATATCCTAAGATGGTGGAAAGATTGCATTTGCCAAGAAGCAAGCTCGAAAAATCTTGGTTGGTACAATTGGCTACTGGAGCTAAAAGAAAATTAATGAGATGGTTAAGGCATGTCCAATGGACATGAATGGAATGAGCATCAAGGCAGATTTGAACATCATACCTTTAGGTTCTTATGATTGTCTAATTGGTATTGATTGGTTGGACCAACACCATGCTATCCTATACTGTTATAATAAGGAATTTACTTGTTGGGATGAGGAAGGGAACCTAAGGAAAGTACAGGGAATTCCTAGGGTAGTGATTGTCAAATAAATTTCAGCATTGCAGCTAAAGAAAAGTTACAGAAAAGGGTGTCAAATATTTGCAGCACATATGGAAGAGACACCTAAAGATAAGGTGTCAAATATTGAAGATTATGCAGTCCTAAAAGAGTTTGAATATGTATTTAAAGAAATACCAAGATTACCCCCTCAAAGAGATATTGATTTCTCCATCAATCCAATACCTGGAGTAGCCCTAGTATCTAAGATCCCTTATAGGATGAGTACACCAAAACTGAAGGAATTGAAAATGCAACTTGAAGAGATTCTGAAGAAGGGGTATATACGTCCAAGTGTGTCACCTTGGGGTGACCCAGTTTTATTTGTGAAGAAAAAGGATGGAACATTAAGACTTTGCATTGACTTCAGGCAGTTGAACAAGGGAACTGTGAAGAATAAGTATCCTTTGCCAAAGATCGATGACCTCTTTGATTAGCTGAAAGATGCAAAAATATTCTCCAAGATTAATCTCACGTTAGGTTATCATCATGTAAGAATTAAAGAAGAAGACATCAACAAGATTGCTTTCATAACAAGATATGGGCATTATGAGTTCACAGTGGTGCCATTTGGGTTATCAAATGCACCAATTGTCTTCATGTGTTTAATGAATGGTATTTTCAGAGAATACTTAGATAAGTTTGTCATTGTATTTTTAGATGACATTATTATATATTCCAAGTCAGAGGAAGAGCATGAACAACACTTGAGGATGGTATTACAGGCATTAAGGGAGCATCATTTCTATGCCAAATTCGGCAAGTGCTCCTTTTATCAGAAACAAATTCATTATTTGAGAAATATCATTTCAGAGGAAGGGATAACAACAGATCCTGAAAAGATTGAGGCCATTAGAGGATGGTCAACACCAAGGAATGTGATAAAGGTTAGATCATTCATGGGCCTTGCAGGCTACTATAGGAGATTTATTGAAGGATTCTCAAAGATTGCATACCCGATCACTTCCTTGCAAAAGAAGGGGGTTAAGTTTCAGTGGACATTGGATTGTGAAAAGAGTTTCCAACACTTGAAGCAATTATTAACAAGTGCTCCAATACTAAGGATTGTTGATCCAAATGGAGAATATATTGTATGCATTGATGCATGTAAAGAAGGGCTTGGTGGAGTCCTCATTCAAAATGGGTATGTTGTATGCTATGAATCAATGAAGTTGAAGGAGCATGAAAGACACTATGCTACTCATGATTTGGAGTTGGCAGCCATAGTGCATGCCTTGAAGATGTGGAGGCACTACCTCATGGGGAAAAGGTTCGAGTTGAGGACATACCATAATGGTCTGAAATATTTATTTGGATAACCAACTCTAAATGTCAGGCAAATCGGGTGGTTAGAATTTCTCAGTGAATATGACTTTGATATAAAGCATATCAAAGGGAAAGAGAACAAGGTGGTTGATGCACTTAGCAGAAGCCTTACATGAGCTGCATGCTACAACCATTAGAATGTACCAATAATATTTGAAAGATAGAATCTTAGAGGCTGCAAAATTAGATTTGCAATACATGGAAATAATAACAAAATTATAGCAATGTATTTTGCAACAGAAAACTGAAGACTATAAGCTAGAAAATGATGGAACTCTCATGCACAGGAACATAATTTATGTACCAAATTCCCAGTAATTGAAAAATATGATATTAAGAGAAATGCATAATTTACCTTATGTTGGGGCACCCAGGTTATCATAAAACTATTGCAGCTGTCAAGAGCCAATATTATTGGCCAGGAATGAAGAAAGAAGTTGTTGATTTTATTGTCAAATGTTTGGAGTGCCAAAATGTCAAGGTTGAGCATAGACACCCAGCTAGTTTGCTACAACCATTACCCATTCCTGAGTGGAAATGGGAAGTTGTAACAATGGATTTCATCACCAAACTGCCCAGAACAAGCAAGCAACATGATTCTATCATGGTAGTGGTGGATAAGCTTACTAAAACTGCCCATTTTATTCCAGTAAAGCTCACTCACAAGGAAGCCAACATTGTTGATATTTATATGAGGGAAATTTCTCGACTACATGGTATACCCAAGACAATTGTGTCCGGTAGAGATCCAAAATTTACATCAAATTTTTGGAAAGGATTATTTACAGGATTTGGAACAAATTTTAATTTTAGCACAACTTATCATCCAAAATCAGATAGAGCAGTGGTTGGGCCAGAATTAATCGGGGAAATGGAAGAGAAAATGTTGAAAATAAAATAGAACTTAAAGGTTGCTCAAGACATGAAGAAAAACTATGTTGATAAGGACATAACTCACAGGGAATTTAAAGTGGGCGACCATGTATCCTTGAAAGTAAAGGCTAACAAAAGTTACCTGAAGTTGGGAAATTGTTCAAATTTGGCAACTCGTTGTCGTGGGTTGGTTGAAAACCTAGAGAGGATTGGGCTTGTAGCATACATGCTTGCCTCGCCTGCAACAATGTCTATTCATAATGTATTCCATGTATCATTGCTCAAAAGTATATACTTGATGCTAATCATGTCATTGATTGGAATGTGATTCAGGTGGAGCAAGAAGGTGCATTTCAAGTGCATCAGGTGTACATACTAGACTGGAAGATCAAGCAGCTCCAGAATCGAGCCATAGAGCTAGTAAAGGTCCAATGGACCTGGTGTGGTCCTGAAGATGCAACTTTGGAGCACGAGGATGCTATGCGGGCATAATACCCACATCATTTTGAGGATTTTTGAAATTTTGGTCGTATATGTGTATATATTGCACTGAGGATAGTGCATAAATAGGAGGAGGGGAATGTAATTCCCCTAGGCCGAACCCAAACTGTAAATGTAAATACAAATGTACTTAGACCGATGAGTCGAGATGCAGAAAGGAAAATATATATGTGATGTAAATGTAAATGTATTCACATGCAAATATTAATGAAAAACACATCACTACGTGCAAACCAACCATTTAAAAGAGTACGGGGGACTAAAATCCACTAGTTAGGGAAAGGGGGGCTAAACGTTAAGGATAAGGGGCTAAGCAAGAGAGCTTAAGCCAAAAAGGAATATTATATTAAGATACCTTAAAATATAAATTATGGATAATTATTTTATCCTAATTTCTAAGGATGGGGACAAGTGGGCCAAAGTAGCTCTCAACATGACAAGTGTCAAATTAGGGACATGCATACAAAGAGTTTGGACTTAGTGCATTTTCCAACATTCCATCATTCTCCTCCATTCCTTCACTCAGAGATTTTAGCTGTCCACCGTACCTCTCTGTCACTAGCAGCGTACCTGTACCTTACCTGAACCGGTACTGTATCTGTACTTGTACCTATACCTGGTTAGCTTAGGAGCTAGATTGAAGAAATGGGTTGTCAAGTCCGCAGGATATTGACGAGGCAGGTTTTCAGGCCCGCGGGCAGTTCTCTCCAGGTGAGAGGATTGCTAGGAATTGATCTCCCAAAGGTGCCAGACTGCAGCTACAGGGCTATGAGACTTCTTGTTTGGCTTGTTGCTGAAGCCCCAGAAGGGAAATGGGGTAGCTGAGGGACTCTTGAGAAGAGAAGAGGCACATTTCTTGGGGTGGGACATGTATGTGGGCAATGAGAGACTGTAGGTTGTTAGTTCAAATTGACACATAGGACAAAGTTTTTCCCGTTGTCTGAGATACATCAGCCTAGTCAGGAATTCCTTTACCCAGGTGGAGTTTAGTCCCAACTCAGGGGTGACCCACTGGTAAGAGTTCTGAGCAGAGGAGTCTAAGGCTGGGAGGAACATGGAAGATTTGCACGCAGTTGACAGTGTTTTTATCAAAGACAAGTGTCAATTGTGTGTTAAATTACATGCTGCATTATTATTTATGCGTTTATTTTTATGAGTTTTTCCTATGTATACTGCATATGTATTTCCATTATTATTATGTATAAACTTGTGTATTTGCATAATATTTGTATGCTTTAAATTCGTATACAGTTCAAAAATTTATCGTGATATAGTCCAACAGGTGGTTAGGGATGCTACAAATGAATTTCACTAAAGTGAGAATGGGAAAGGGGCTTTTGGTCTCCACTTTATCGATTATTCTCTACCACTAAAATCTACGGTAAAACTATCATGTACTATGTGTGTTGTTGAGAGAGGCAATGAGGTGTAATGTTAAAATTAAATTATTAAACCTTAGAATCAGTTGAAAAAACGTGGACTTTAGTGCATCTATGATGTTCTTCATAATGGTTTTCTACAACAAAATGAGATAAGAAATAATTATATATCAAACTTCCCTTATCTTAAGATTTATAAGTTGTCTTTGTAAATGAAAATGCAATTTGAATAAAAAATTGTAAAATAAAAATACTTTAAGCATTAATACTATAAATTGAAAACAATTGAAATTTAATACTTAGATTTGTTATAATTGATAATAAATTGATTACAATAAAAATTCAAAAAGAGGGGAGGTGGGGATTTTTGGTTTACAATTCTAAACATATAAACTCTCCTTCAAAAAATAATACCTCTTTAAACCATCTAATAATTGTATCATTTTGTTTCCATGAAACTTTAATAATTATATTGAATCTCTTAACTATGTTCACAAAAATATCTCTAATAACCTACTCAATAATAATTATAGCTTTTAACTATGTTCACAAAAATATCTCTAATAACCTACTCAATAATAATTATAGTTAGTTGCAACTTTATTTTTAAAACAAATCATGAAAAAAATGCAAGTGAAATTTTAATAACTATATTAATCTTTTAACTATGTTCACAAAAATATCTCTAATAACCTACTCAATAATAATTATAGCTTTTAACTATGTTCACAAAAATATCTCTCATAACCTACTCAATAATAATTATAGTTAGTTGCAACTTTATTTTTAAAACAAATCATGAAAAAGATGCAAGTGAAATTTTAATAACTATATTAATCTTTTAACTATGTTCACAAAAATATCTCTAATAACCTACTCAATAATTATACTTAGTTTAATTTGTTAGATAACAATGAAGTTTTAAAGTTCTAATTTATTATCAGATTCAAATCATGTGTAAATTTTAATTTTAATTAATTAACGTTTTGATAATTAATTTTAATTTATATTTTAAAATATTATTTTCTTTATTTCAATAAAAATAAAAATCAATAAAATAATAACTTTTTAAAAACTTTCAAATATAATAATAATTTTTAATATTATTTTAAAACTCTCATCAAATAATAACTCTTTAATATTATTTTAGAACTCTCAACAAATAATAACTGTTTAAACCAATTAATCAATGTAGTGTTTGATCTCTATGAAACTTCAATCATTGTATTGTTTAATCTCTATGAAACTTCAAAACTATATTGAATCTTTTAACTATGTTCATAAATCAATGTAGTGTTTGATCTCTATTAAACTTCAATCATTGTATTGTTTAATCTCTATGAAATTTCAAAACTATATTGAATCTTTTAACTATGTTCATAAAGATATTTCAAATAACTCACTCAATGATTATAATGGGTTTATATCGATTAATCATTGTATCATTTGATCCGTATGAAATTTCAAAAATTATATTATTTTTTTTTTAACTATATTCACAAAGATATTTCTAATAATCCCTTTAATTATTTAAAATTTTCACAAAAATATTTCTAATAATCTCTTTAATAATTATAATTGGTTAAAGTTTATTCTAAAATAAATGATGAAATATTTAATTATATTTTATATTTTAAAATATTATTTTATTTATCTTTCTAAAAATGGAAAACATAAAATTACCACATACATGAAAATATCCAAACCCAAAAATTGAACCCACTCCATTTTATATGATGGTGCATTTGGTCACTCATGGATTATAATACAATTTCCATTCCTTCAAAAAAAAAGAAATAAGTAATGGAAACGGTTAGCATTCTTTTTTTAGCATTTAAGTTACTAGCCTCTCTTCTTTACTAACCTCTTTCGAGTTAGTTTTATTTACTATTGGATTATTGAGAGGGGTGAATTAATAATAATGTTTTTTAATTATTTTTAATCACAATATATATTTATGATCAGTTTATAAATATTATTCAACAAATGTAAAATAAATAAACTATGAACAATGAGTAATCATACACATACAAGGCGTGGCAGGTGCGGGGGGAGTCATTTATGATTCTGATGGACAAAAGGAAGTTGATTTTTCCTGGGGCTTGGGAAAAAATACCAACAATAGAGTAGAAACTCTAACAATGTACATGGGTTTAAAAATGGCTCATGCACGAAGGATCCAAACTCTCGTGGTGCTAGGGGACTCTGAAATAGTTATAAATGACCTCCTTGGTCTCTCAAACACTACAACTCAATATTCTAGTGGCCTCTGCTCGCGAATAAATACCTTGAAACAACTCTTCATTAAAATACGCTTTTTTCATATTCTCCGCTCTCAAAACACTGAACCAAACTCCTTAGCCAAAGCAACGAAATCCTTAGAACAGAGCCACCTCGTCAATAATCAAATCCCCTCGCATGATTGGCTACCTTAACCTTCTTTGTGTGAACCATCTCCCCCTCACAAATCAGGACATGTTCCTTTCGAACTCAAATACTCCCCTAGCCCTCCCTCCTTCCCTCCCCCACCCCCTAACCCTCCTCTCCTCCCCTTCCCCCTAACCCTCCTCACCCCTCCTTTCCCCCCCTTCCCCTCCCCCTCCCCCCTCTGCTCGCGTTCCCTCGTGGGCCCCTTCCCCCTTTCCCCATTTCCCAAATGCCCCCCCTCCTTGGCACCTGACCTCCTTCCTTAGTCCACATGCC
>ML874892.1:0-18757 GCA_009831015.1 Picea engelmannii | reverse complement strand
AAGGAGGCTCCAACCCCGTATATTCTTAGGCTACAACATGAGGGAAGCTCCGACTTCCGAATTCTCTAGCTGCAACCAGAAGGAGGCTACAACCCCCTATGTTCTCTGGCTACAACCACATATCCTTTCCCCATCCAACCACCCTGAAGTATAAATGTCAAATGTAGACAACATGTCACTGTCACTAAATCAACTCTGTCACTGTCATAACTGTCACTGAAATCCTGTCACAACCTGTACCAATCTTATTCAAAACTTTCCTGTATATCCGCGACCTGTCTATTCTGCAACACACAGATGTATGTTCCTTTCCCTACAAAAAATCATGGATGTTCGTGCCTTTGTTTGTTACAACTTGCGGACTAGCGCATAACTCTGCTAGTATCACTAATATTGTCTCTGTCACTCTTTTTGTGTCACTGTCTCAGTCTCGGTTACTGTCTGATCTCTCTGTATCTGATCACAAACTGGTTGATCTTATAGAAAAGAATACTCATCCAATATTTAACTAGATCTAACACAACCATGTACTAGGTTCATACACATGTCTTATTGATATTGTGTGATATAAAAAACACTCACATTAACCATACATCAAACCCTTACCGGTATGCAATCACCACCTGTACTGATAACAATATGTCTCAACCATATACTCTCAACCATACTTCAAATAACACATGATATGTCTTAACAAGATGCTCAATGAAGTATCCCGACAATAAACAACCAATACAGTAGCAGTATATTATTGTAGATGTGTATGATACAAAATATACCATACAACTAATATTCCATAAAGGGAAAAATATCGATCTCCCATGGCCATACCCTAAGCATTCACCAAAGACCTACTTAAGACAAACATATAACATACATTTTGTTACTGTAGATAGCTATGTTGTACCTTCAAAAATACACCTTCTTGTAGGTTCTTTTCAGCTCTGCAAATCGTCACTGATGATAGATCCAATCTTCCTTTTTATTCAGTCTTCACAACAAATCCATGCTTTGTCTTCAGTAAACTCGCGGGTATCCACGCTTTGTCCCACTATGGCCCGTGGATGTCCGCGCCCTTCTAATACTACAACTCGTGGATGTCCATGCCCTTATAGTATTGCAACCCACATATGTCTTCAATAGAACCCTGGTTCAGTACCCATAATCTCGACCCTTCAACTCCTGCAACTTCTCTCATCGTTGCTTCAGACTCACTGCTATAGATTTGTCAATGATCCCTGCCCATAACATTTCACAAAAGAGATATTCAATGTGCTCAATTAGGTTCTAATGAGAGACCCTTGCTCTCTTATTTATACTCTCCAGGTAGCTTCCTTCAGGGGTTATCTTCTAACTATTTTACCCAACTTCCTTCTTTTAGGGCTAACCCACTTTTAACTACTTTACCCACTTGCAACCACGTTACCATAAATAGCAAAATCACCACTTCTTGTTGCAACTAATTTATTTTTAATTATTTTCCTATTGCAACAACTTTTCTCATGATTAACTCCTAGTTACAACCACTTTGACTAGTAAATGTCTTCTAGGAGCTTCTAGAATAATTGACTTATTTGACCTTCTAGGGGCTTCTAGATAATCATGAGGGTTCTCCAACTTCACTAAGCCATATCTCCTCAACCGTGAGGAACTACATGACGTACCGCATATCACCGGAAACAACACGACATGTACTATCCATCTATGATAATCCTTCCTGCAAATTCACTGATCTTTGATATATTATTCTTTAGACAGACATGGGCTTCTTATTCACACCTCTGGGGCTACCAAAATTTGCTACCGAACTTGCTTCAAGGGTTGACATCAATGAAAACCAACTCAATTAATCAACATTTATAACATCATCACAATGAAGTGTGTTATCAATAAACCACATATTTAAAAGTTAATTTTGTTTTTAATTAATATGTCTAAAGTTGTTTTGTTTTTTTTCCTTCTGCCGTGGAAAAAAGGTCAAAATTTTATTTATATATAAATAAAATTATATTCTTTAAATGTCCCAATAACATTTAAATAAAATTACATGTCTTAGATGCTCCAATGACATTTCATATGAGTTATAGTCATGATATCCTATCATTTAAGAAACGTTACATTTCAAGTTCATTCAAAAAGTTATGATTTATATAAGAGTAAATTTATATTAAAATAGTTTGAATTTTGTATTGTTTTTTTCAAATAAAAATATCTTTAAATCTATCAAGTATTAATTTTCTTCTTTCAAGAAAGATAAAATTGGCGATGGTGTCTCGTCTCAGGGAAGTAAAAAAGGTGAAAAACAATAGTTCACAATTTTTTTTTAGTAAATGCTAACTCTGATGTCTAGATGGTCCTGTCTTGAATTAGAAAGGATCAACTACATGGAGTTTATGCAAAGAATTCTCTTTGAGAATTTGGTCTTCCATTTCGTAGGTTCTAGAAAGTGGTAAGATCATCTACCTCTGGGAAGACATGATCATGGGATGCCAACCCCTCTCACTCAATCCTAATTGCAAGTGTCTGCACATGGTTGCTTGCTCAAGGCATTCATATTCTATACAACCCTTTTAACTAAGATAAAGAAAAGGAAGGACAATGTAATGCATGGGGTTGGCTTCATCTGTTAGATGCACCAAAGGCACCTTAGGTCAATATGTACATAATTATTCAAGGGGCAATGCCTACTAACCAGACTACTAGGGACATGCGAGGATGGAGGATAAACAAGGAATCTTACTTGGTCAACAAAGTTTATGGATTCATTGTTTAAAGGTAGAGTCTCCCTCTTGTATCGATCTTCTATAGAAATATATAGGAAGGACACTGCCTACTCAAAATTAGATTCTTTATTGGATTTTGGTGCAAAACAAGATTTTAACTGTAAAGAATCTTTACAAGAGGGGTATTCGGGGACTTATCAAATGCGAATAGTGCCAGTCTATGGAAAAAACAACTTCACATCTATTTTTATAATGTGTATTCACCTAACATGTATGTTATCGAGGATCTTGAAATCTAGGGGGGTATCCCTAGAGGTTGGAAGTAAATGATCCTAACATGAAAAATAATCATGGTTGGAGTCTAAATAGAAAGTTTTTGATGGAAAAAATGTGTAAGGCCACCCCAAAATGCATCACATAGAAAATATGGATAACCATAAATGATTCCTTGTTTTGAAATTGAAATCCACTCCCACAAGAAATCGATGCACTAGGCAAGGGCCCTCCTTGATAAAATGATCCTCTCCAATAGATTTGGGTATTCACAACCCTCATCTTATAATTGTAATAGAAACTTTGGATAGGGCCACTTCTCTCACGACCCACTCCTAGAACCTTGTTCACCAACAAGAGGCCACAAAAGGATTGGTCTTGGTATCTCTAGATGGGTGATAAAGAGTTTAATGAATGGAAGACCAGTCAAAGCCTTTGCATCATATTTTTCATTTCAACATCAAAGGGTAACCCAAGGGAGGCAAGTGCAGAGGGTAGCTTATGATTGTGAAAGACAAACAATTGGATGGGAGCTCTAAGGAATTGCCACTAACAATAAAGACAAAGCAGTCGTTGTCTTACAAGGACTCACCGGGCTAAAAAATAAAGGGCTTCAAAAAGTTGTAATGGTCAATGACTCAATGGTGATCACCCTCGCACCCCAATTTGGAAAGCCTCTAGCAAATGCAAATATTGATAGAATCATCTGAAGAGGCATATCTAGGCTTGACCTTGATTCTGTATCCTACTATCAAGTTTTGTAAGGGCTTAACTCTGAAGGTGACCTAAAAGCCAATAGTATGGTCAAATTTGGAAAATCCACTCTATGGTTAAGTGAGGAGGGGAGGGAGTTCACATCCACATGCCCCCCCACCCACCAACCCCCCAATGATGTTACATGACATCAACATGGGAAATCTCTCTCTACACACCATCTTGTCACGAAGGTGATGTGGAGAAGGAAATTTAAATAGTATCATCAATCCCATGATATATCCCAGTCCCTCCACTCCTCATGTTGAAGAATGGTACCCTGATGGTCATGGATCTTGTGTGAAAATTAATTGATATGTGTAGGCATTATTTATCACCTTGTTTAGCATTGAAGGTGCCCTCAATGAACATGATAATAAAACCTAGTCTTAACTTTGATGGGATTGTCATTCTTACCTGGTTGATTCAATGGCTACATGGGTTGTGGGGGTCCATTGGTCTCTTTTTTAGAGTTCGAAAAGAATTACAGAGAACCAACACTACTACAACAATTGTTGTGTTCTTTTTCAAGTTAAAGGGTTAGGGAGGGCCTTCACTTGTGTGAGAAGGATGTGGAAGAGGTACAAGAGACTTTGGATTATTTAGCAATCTAGTGGGAACAATGGAAATAATGGTTTGAGGAGAAGAGTTTAGAGAAGCCAACTGATCAGCCTTCATGATTGGGAGTATGGGTCTTATTCCTCCATCACTATACTTAGAGGAAGATAAGTGGAAATGGATTATTCTCTAGCCTCCTTTCATACTCTAGTTGGGTGTATAGAGGCCCACACAAACCTTCATTCAAAGGCTCAAAGTTCCCCCTCTTTAGACTCTAGTGAAAAATCCTCTAATTCCACCTCACAAGGCTTGTTGGAAAGATTTTCACCACTGCCTATGGACTCACCTAGCAACTGATTATATATAGTGTTAATGCTTATCACACTTAATCCTTGTATGATCCTCCTGGACATTCTTATTTATTCTTAAGGCTTCATATGTCTCTACACCCCACTTCATACCACTCTCCCAAGTAGATTGTAATCAGGAAAGTTGTTTGGATGCACAAGAGTTATAGTGCCATGCAACAATAGAGCCACAATAGGTGGAGTAGAAAAATCATAGCAAAGGGGAAGCAAATCATTTTTGAAAACATAAGGAACAACAAGATGATATATATAACTAAGGTAAAGTAATATAAAAGACTTGTCAATATTCCATCTCTCATTTTAGTGTCAAAGCGGGCTAAATTCAATAGTATCAAAGCATTATGGAATCATCTACTCGTTAAACCATTGTATCATTCTTCAATCCCATGTACCAAAGCTAAGGGACCACCAATAGTATCAAACTCTATGGGTGTTTTTTTATATCTAGTATTGGGAGACTTAGTGGGTGGGCAGTTCCATTCCACCATAACTTTATTTATGCAAGGCACTTTTATCCATCAATCATGGATTATTCTCTAGGTGGGATGTAATAGTACGAATCATAACTAGTTCTTACTGAGTACAAAGGAGGAGACTTGGGTTATTGAGCAGTTGAAAATGTAGCACCTTCAAAACCAAAATACATAAAGCATATTGGTGAAGTTGCTTAACAAGTGTTCTCTATTCATGGACACATGCTTATTCCTAGGACAACACATGTATTTAATAGAAATTATATAGAACCAATGTCAAGTGTGAGGATTTTGACAATAAATAATTGAAAATAAAAGAATAAAACTATAAGGGTAACAAAGCCATGCAAAATAAAATAAAAAACTAGGCATGAGAGTAATACTTTTTGAAAGCAACCTTTTCCTTTTTCCTATGTTTATTAGTCGTTATTCAGTCTCCTATATTTTAGGAAGAATATTCCTCTAGGGAGAATATTCTCTTCAATTCACACTTCGGTTTGATCAATTGAGTGGAGTCTAGATGCCACATTGGTATTATCACCATGCAACATTGGGATCATCACCATCTAATTTGCATTGTCCTTGGGATCATCACTAGACTAGAGCATTAATCATGATTCCTTGATCTCCTCCTCACTTCACTCTTTTTCAGTCAATTAACTGAAGACTGATAGACTAATTAACTCAGCTAGGTGGTAGTTCACTCTCGCAACTGCCCACTAGACTAGGTGGTAGTTTACTTCCGTAACTGTTGGTGTGTGTCTTGATCACTCTAGACCACCACTATGGCGCATTGGCTTTTGCTCCAGTGCACATTGGTTGAGTTATACATAATATATCATGTGTAAATTATCATTAATTCATTTTGGTTAATGAGAATTCTTATATTCTTTCTCTCCTGCTTCTATTTTCTCATATTTTATCTGCAAATGTGTATGTCAATTCCTAGATATATATGTTCTATGCAGGTTCAACACATTTACATGGTATGAGAGCTGATGGACTACTAGGGAAAAGACACACCAAATTATTTTTTTAGGTACCAAAGATTGAAGACAGCGGAAAAATGGAATTTCCAAAAGAATTCATTCTTACACCTTGCAACTTCTTTATATGGAAGAAGAAGATGATAATGCATCTTCGAAGTAGAGGATTGTACAGGTTAAACATGAACACAGAGGCATAACCAACATCTGCCATAGAAAAATCGAAGTATCTAAATTGAATGGATGAAGCGTTCAAAACAATTTGCAGTCTCATTTCTCCTGAACTCCTCTTTCACATATCCTCCTGTAAAACCCCCAATGAAGCCTAGACCACCATGGAAGAGATTTTTGGAAAACATGATGAGATAAGGGGACGCATGCTCGAGGTGGAATTGCTCACATTGGATCCAAAAATCTTCGACAATCTCCAATATTTCTTTACCAAATATAAGGATTTGCTTTCACAACTCAAGGCTTGCGGGGTTGATAAATCTAAGGAGGAGAAACAAATGGTTATCACCATTATCTCCAAAATTGGTCCAGAATAATCAGTGTTTGTATCCACATTTCATTCAGTTAGATTCTCCTCTAAAGCCACCTGAAAGATGTCATCTTTGGAACACATATAATCCTAAACCTTGAGCTTTACTTTCTCAAACTTCATCTTACCCAAAGTAATGACTTAGAATTAAGCTTCCGAAGGTTTAAATCAAATACACTTCTAGTCATAAGGCGCGCATGATATCCTCCGTTGATAAAGTTCCCCCATTGATCGAACGATCCCCTTTTTCCCCAAGTTTTGGAGCCACCTGATTGTTAAAGAGTCGAATCACTAAAGGTTGCTTCGGAGCTTCTCACTTCGGGCGTTTCGCTAGGTCTTAACGTTTAAAGTCTTGATACCTAAAAAGTGTTTGTTATCACTGTCCATAAAACTTTAAAGGACCCTAGTCATAGTACACGTGTACCTTTTGAGTCTTCCATGGGTTGACACGTGTCATCCATTTCCGACCTTTTTCAGCCGAAGATTCATACGATTCTAAGTGACACATGGCACCCCCTGGTCTCGACACATCATCTAAAATGACGTCATCTTCGACACGTCACTACAGGTAATAACCTTTCAGAAATATAATAAAGAGCTAACTTGCAAATCCACGAAGCAACAAAATGATGAAATATTAAACCTTAATTAGTTAAGTTAATATTGATTAAAAGGTAGTTAACAACTTCACAATTTGGAGTTTGGACCTTTACCGTCCATCACATCCTGAAATCTCCGAAATCCGAACTTCCAAAACACTGCAAACTTAAACAGGGTTAATTAAAACTAAAAAGTAATTATCTGATAATTAGTCATTTCGCAGTTTTTGGTTTCGGGGATTCTATCTCGAGCTACTGTTAAAAATCTTGAAGTCCGAATAGCCGAGAACACTTAAAGTTAAACACGATTAATTAATGTTTTAAAGGAGATTATCTCGTAATTAATCTTTCATGAATTCGCGATTCAAGAAATTTCAAACCTATTTCATCCAAAATTCCCGATCGCGAACCGTCGATTTTAATGGCATTAATCACAAATCAACGATAATGATTTTAATGTAGATTGCAGATCGCCAACTAGATCTTCTCATTAAGGTAAATAAATTTATCGTCAGTAAAGGTATTCTCGAATCAATACGCCTGAGGTGAATAAGAATGCTTGATTTTGAATTCCTTTTTCATTCTCGCAGAATAGCTAGTTTTAGCCAACTGAGAAGCTCACGCATTCCCCTGTAACAGGTAACCCCATTCTGATTTCATCAATATCATGGCAACACGAAAGATGGCTAAAGCAACTGGTGAAAGCGCAAATCTAAATACAGATGTTCTATTAGATACCTCATCGAGAGCCATAGACACTGTGAAATCTTGGACACGAGTGTTCGATTTTCTAGAGCATGAGTTTATAAATTTCCCAGAGGGTTCTGGCGATGAAGTGAGAGAAACTCATGCGACTAAACTCAGGTACATATCTCAGTCAGAGCTACACAAAATAACGGCACAGCCGAGGCTCATGCCGTATAACGACATGATAGGTTGGGCCCTATAGAACGTCAACATTCAAACTAGGAGCATTTACAACTCTCAAAAGGCTGTTGTTGGGTCTTTTTGACTAGAACACATACAAGTAATGTATAAACTATCCCCCAAATTTAAATATAATTGCAATGCTACATTCATGCTGGAGTTCGAGAAACAAGAGTGTACGCGATATGATAAAAGCTACCCTGATTTAATCAAGGACTGGTGGGGGCACCCAGACAAATTCAGAGATGACACTCACGGCATGTATGCCACAACATCGTTAGAAACCCATATGATTTATGTGGCTATGATGCTATGTAGGCTATTTGAGAAGAAGATCTCCACTCACTTCCTGTTGGCATGGGTGCCAATTATGCATGAAGTGGCCGAGGGATACTCTTTCAACTGGGCAAAGATGTTATCAGACAACCTGGCTAAGGAAATCACAAAGTACCAATTAGAAAAGTCCAAAGGGAAACCTGCCCCTTTATATATGTTCACATACATCATGGATGTTATTTGATTTATGACTCCTTTCCCTCTGATGAAATGGAGCTGGACCCCGACCAACGCTAAACCTATCCATTTCTATCACTCCAAGTTGTGGGAAGACAAGGCCAGAGATTTCTTCTATGAAATATGCCATTATGTAGTGCTGCCTATTCATATCGCCCTATATGGTTTCCCACCTCCCAAAATTTCAGACAGAATCATGGAAAACTTGGGCAAAATAGCAGACTGGTACGTTGAAGAAATTTTTTCTTACATCAGGGTTTTCGGGTGCTCAATCCCTCCCCATGCTCTCCTGAAGTTTTTACCAAATCGGCTAGTATGCCAAGAAGTGGCGTATCAAACCATGATAGGGGGGCATCAACAAGGAATTAAAAGTGACCCATAAAAAGGTATGGCCAACCTTCCCTCTTCAAGCTAGTATGTTTTCATTGTTAGACTTCGGTCATTCTAAAGTAGAAGCTACAGCTCTGGAGGATGTCAAGTTAGTTGACATTGAATTTAAAAGACACGATCCACAGAAAATCATGGAAAACCACTTGGATCAATACAACTTGAAGAAATATATGCACGAGAACTCCCTGCATGATGAAATATTCAGTGGAGCCAAGTCATATGAGGAAGTATTGAACACAGTCCAAGCTCTGTCCCCAGATCAACAGACCMGTTTCTCCAATTTTCAAAGGCACAAAAGAAATAGCTTACCGAAAGTATTACAGGGAGAGCCAGTGGCACCTTTGTCTACACATGAAACTGTACATCCAGGTTTYGAGACAGRGAGTCCCAACAAACATGATATTGAGGAAAACCCGAAGAAATGYCTCCTTCAAACTTCTTTTTCAGCAAGAAGAGGAGGGCCATCGTAAAACGAGAAGCACATAAAAAAGATGGAGCGATGGTCAAAAGGAAAAGAATGATATATGATGGACAAAACCGAGACGATTCAGAATTTGCTAAGGAAATGRCAGGCTCATTAGGTTCCTTTGCCACGACAAATCAGTGGTCTGTAGAAAATCTGGACGAGCAACTAAAACAGAGAGACTTGTTGGTAGGGAAGTTGTAGGATTATATAATGACTATGGAACATGATATGAAGAATAAGATGAACTGAGATTTTGAACAGGCCAGAGCATATCATAAACATCAAATTCAACAACTCCAAGCCAACTTTGATGAGCTCCAAAGGAATTCTCAGTTCAATCAAGGTCTAATCACCCAACATGTTGAATTAATAAAAAAAATTGCAAGCTAAGTTGGAGTTGATCAAAAGTACCTCAATGGATATTTCATCTTTCTAGACCCAAGCAATTGAAATAAATGAAAAACTTGAAAATGCCCAATAGGATCTCTTCATGAAGGTCGAGACCATCCATAAGTGTTACCAGGCGGTTGACCTTTCTCTGAAAGACATCTACATCAAATATAGAGAAGCTCGTTCGGATCGAGATAAGTTTCAAGAGGCTATCTTACTGGTACCAAAGGATGATGCCTCAAATGTACATCAACTTTCTCTTTCAGAACAAATAAGAGGTGATATAGTTTTAAAAGCTTGGGAAACAAATTTAACAGAAAGCAAGAGACTTGCCAGAGATGTAACTAAAGCTTGTATAGAAGCGTTGAACTCACTAGAAAAAGGGCTAATCGATTTTGAAGGGAATGTTGTTTTCGAAGCCTTGGGTCAAATTGATATAGCAAAGAATCAGTATAATTCTAGAACAAGCAAAGAAGAAGCCCTGGAGGCCATTCAGAAAATGGACCAGATTGACCTTCTTCAAATAAACAAATGGATAGTGAACCGGAGCTTGCAGTTACAGGTCATGTCTCAAGGAGAAAAAAGGATACAGGAAAAGTTTCCTCTGGTAGAAAGAAAGCTATACATTTTCGTGGCCAATCAAGCAATTGAGCCTTCAGGGCTGGTAGTGAAATTAGTGAGTAGATGCATCCAATGGATTGAATCTGCGAAGGAAAGCACATCTGGAAGCAAGTAATAAAGTGCTATTACATTATTGGATATAGTTGAAAGGACAAACGAAAACAAAGCTATGATGACCAGGATGTTATGTCAGAATACCAGAAGACATAAGGGTTTCGACCAACAGACAAAGATATTGCCAACGAAGCCCATTATTTTATATGTTCTATTTTTCTTATTTCAGAGATGTACTATTTTTAGATTATGAGAAGTCCAACCATTTTTGAGTTGTGACAATTTTGTATAAATACGTAGATTGAAGATCTATTGAGGGTTGCTTCTTGCTGATTGTAACAAAGAAAACTCTCCTTATTGAGTATTAATACAAGTGCAGACAAAGATTCCAAGTTTTGTTTAATCTAGGTTATGTACTTCTATTTTTCCATTTCTCAACAACTTCTTTAAGCATTTTCTTGATAAATGCTTGTTTTCAATTTAGTACAACGACTACTGTAATCGTATTGCATTGGTAATTTGTTAAACAAGTAATTTTTCCTCTGCATTTACTATGAGTAAATCAAGACCTGCGAGTTATGTGAATTACCGTATTATATACTTTATTCAAGGTTACACTATCTATTTTCTTCTACTAAAACAAGGTGATACTCTTCAGTAATTGATGCCTTGCTTTGTTTTACAATTTTGTAGTTTTCTCTCACACCGTTCGACATTACAATTTTGACTCAGGCTCGAAATACGACCTTTGTGTTGCCATACTGTTAATTTAATTTAAGGAAATTTTCTCATATAACTAAGGTAGAAAAAGCACTTTTAAAACAAAATCTCTTAAAACTTTCTTGATGACTGAAACTATTCTTTGAGCCTTAATTTTAATCTCAGGAACAACATCTTTTTGGCGCCGTTGTCGGAGATGGAGAAACGAAGTTATTTTTCCCTCGGAAAATGACAAGGTAAGATTTTTTCTTTGATTGTGAACAAAGATTGAATAACAAGTAAGGCTATTTTTATCTTTCACTTGGTGACTCCACCACAGATAAACTGGCATTCGGTCAAAAGAATACTAGAAGAAACCCAAACAATAGGCAGACTACACCTGTATCAGATCCCGAAAGGTTGTTGAAACTAAAGTGATACCTCAAATCGACTACTGCATCGACAGGGAAAAAATACCAACCCAAAGTTGCACAAGTCAATACTAAGGTTCCGGTCAAAGAACTAACTCTTGAAGAGAATATTAAAGAAACATCCTTTGTAGAGGCCTTAATTAGCAAGCTCAGGGTTAGGTGTGAGAAATCGAAGGAAATCGTACTCAAAATAAAGATTGAGATTGACTCTTCTAATACTCCTAACTGTCTAAACAAAAGAGTCTCCTCTTTACCCGTTGTCGTTAATACTCTGTCAACCTCACCCTTGCCTGAGGTAAAAGTTTCGTCCCTCTGAAAACCCGAAGAACACATTTTACACCTTGATTTGTCTCCTGTCGGTTCACCTATTTACATATCTTGTAAGTCCAAGGAAACCAGTCGACATTTCCCTTTCTGTTGGTTACTTCTCTTCTTTTCTGTCTGAGTTTATTGACCCAGGGTTCATGTCTATTTGGGTTTCCAACAAAGCCTCTAAAACTATTGGCCCTCCAGGTAAACCAGAAGGCAACAAAACACAAGAATGAACTGCATAGTCTCACCCGAGATAGATTTAATGGGTGGTTGTAAGACTCATGTGTTTATAGCCTAAGATTGAGCATTAGATATGAGAGTTATATATTGAACCATTATTCTAACTATAAATGCAATATATTGTCATTTGCGAATAAGCAAGAAATATAAAAACTCATTCATTAAACACGCCAATAACTACTGCAAAGATGATAAAGATATGCAGTCATCACAAAATACAGATGTTACCATGGTTCACCCCCTCCTGGGCTACGTCTACAAAGATTTAGCTCTCAGCTCTTTTATTATAGTCGTTCTGTCGTTATAGCGCCATGCGCTTACAATTCCCCACAAATGAGTAAGATCTATATGAGGTGGACTAGATCGCACCAGGCTCCTCGGCCTGGGATCTAACCCTCAAGATCTACCCTCCTTCGTCTTCTCTATCTCAACAACTTATACAAAATAGATCATACACCAAAATATTACATATCGTAACGACTCATGCATTACTAAAACAACTCTTTCTACAAGAGCAAAAATGATCAGAACTTAGAACCTCTAACCCTGCTATGATACCTAAGTATCAATATTTATACGTTTCCGACTCTTCAGCCATTACAATTGTAATATCCCTAGGCTGAACCTAATTGTAAATGTAAATACAAATGTACATAAGCTGGTGAGCTGTTTGATATAATTTTGTATGCACATTTCATGGCATAGTTCACGCATGTACTACGCAGTAAAAGGATGAAGTGTGCACATTCCAGGATACCACACGCAACATCTTAAGTACGCGCAATATTGAGCCAACGAGCCTTTGTGTATATGCTATGTTTTATAGGCTGGTGAGCTAGTTATTATAATCTAGGATGCGTATGTTTTGATTAGTTCGGAGAGCCTAGATGTTTAAGGCCAATGCGCCTACTTTTGTATATGTCTCATCATTAATATAAAATACATCGTTGCGCGCAAACCGACCACGATAAAAGAGGATGGGGGACTAAACTCCACTAGTTAGGGAAAGGGAGGGGGCTAAAAGTTAAGGAAAAGGGGCTAAGCTAGGGAGCTTAATCCAAAAAGGAATATTATGTTAATATTTCTTAAAATATAAAGTATGGATAATTATTTTATCCTAAGTTCTAAAGTTGGGGACAAGTGGGGCCAAAGTAGCTCCCAACATGACAAGTGTCAACTTGGGGACATGCATACATATTGTTGGGACTTAGTTCATTTTCCCATTTTTTTCATCATTCTTCCCTTCATTCCTTCCATCATTCAGTCATCCAGTCAATCATCCATGAGCATGCACACACCCATTGAGCTAACTTTCGTGTCTTCATGACTGTACTTGAACTTGTATCCATAGCCATTTTGTGTTGGTGTATTTGGTTAGCTTGGGAGTTGGACTGAAGAAGCAGGTTGTTAGGCCCGTGATAAATTCTCTAGGTGAGAGAATTGTTGGGAATTGATTTCCTGAAGGTGCTAAATTACAACTACAGTGCTCTGAGACTTCTTGTCTGGCATGTTGTTGAAGCCTGGAAAGGAAGTGGGGCATCCAAAGGACTGTTGAGCAGAGAAGGGGCACACTGTTGAGGAATTGAGTGGGACAGACATGTGGGGAATGAGGGACTGTAGGTTGTTGGTTTGAGTTGGCACGTGAGACAAAGTATTTCCAATTGACCATGAGCCTTTAGTGTGGTTAGGAATCCCTTTACCCGGGTGGAGTTTAGTCCCAGCTCGAGGGTGACTCACTGTTGAGAGTGATGAATAGTGTGATCTAAGGCTAGGAGGTTCGTGGAAGGTCTACACGCAGTTGGTGAAATTATTACCAAGATAAGAGCCAATTGTGTGATAAACTTACATGCTGCATTGTTATTTACATGCTTATTTTTATGGGTTATCATATGTGTGGTTATAATCGTGTTTATTTTTATGGGTATTTCCTGTATATGTTGCATGTATATGTTTACTATTATTTCAATGTGAATCCTTGTATTCATAGATGTATTTGTATGTTTACGTTTTATATATAATGCTTCTGCAAGAGTTCTATGTGTATATATTTTAATTGCATGCAGTTCGAAAAATTTATGTGGCATAGCTCAGTTGGATACTGGGTATGTTACAACATGTTTCGCAGAGAGAATGTAAGATTTCTCTGGTGTAGCATGGCCCGACATGGATGGTCGGGGACATTACAACATGGTATCAGAGCTTCAGTTTCAACACTGAGCCTGGATGGGCCGAGAAAGTTGAGTTGAAGAGAAATGTCACCGAGGATTTATTTCGAAGTGGCCAAATTTCAGTTTGTAGAGCGTCCATGGTAAAAAGTAACAACAACTGGGCGGAATTGGAAAAAAGCCCCAATTTTTTTTGTTAAATTCACGACAAAATGGAGAAATTCGGCCAAGTGATGAGATATTCCCGATTTAATATCTGTTCTAGCAAATTCGGATCTAGAATGGGTTGAATTTGAAGTTATAGTGAAGCCATGACAGATGGAGTGAGTTTAGTTCATTAAAATTCTCAATTTGGGAATTGATTTTGGGTAAATTCGTTCCGGAAATGTCAACCCACAACGATTTGTTGTTGCAGAGGTTGAATGGGTGTTATCGAGGTGAAATTGAACAAATTTCATGGTTACAAAATGTCAATGGTAAATTTGGGAAAAAGTTAAGCCAAAAGCCCTAATTTCTGCAGCAGAATTCACGAGGAGTTGATGTGCATAAAAATGTTAGTGTGCAGGTGTGCACGCTAAATTTCGGTGCCGCGTGGAAAAATGTTAGTGTGCGGGTGTGCGCGCTAAATTTTGGCGCCGCGCGGAAAATTTTTGGTGTGTGGGTACACACGCTAAATTTATCATTTCATGGTGTGCACACACATAATAATGATGCTCATGGTGTGTGTAGTGTTGGCAGAGCGCAGAGGAGTTTTGCCGGTGCACGCGCAATGTGGGTATATGTTGTCACGCGATAGTTTAGTTAATGGTGTGCACAGAGTATTGGTGCGCGGTGGGAGCATACTAAACTCTGGCATGGTGCAATGCGTATAGTATAATGTGCGATACAAAAACTGCACGTAATAGGTAATAGTGGAAGAACCAAGACTGCGCGTGGTGGATATTGGTGCGCGACACAAAAGTAGTGCGCAGTTATTGGCGCGACAAAGAAGTGATGCTCAGTGGTTATAAGTGCGCGAAGCATGATTTACATTGTGGTGTTGCTGCACATGGTAAATACGGGTGCACATATTGGAATTTGTGCATGTGAAGTCATTTGGAGGGTGAACAACAGGAGAAAACCAATGATTTTCTGCGACGTTTTATCATTTGAATGTCATATTTTTGCACCGCGTTTTTGAGGTCGTTAAGAGCATTTTTAGTAACGCAAAAACGACAAGAACAAAGTGTGCCAAGGCACACTATGTCTCCAAAACTCAAATAAAAGAGCTCGAAGAGAGATTTCTAATTGTGTAAATCGTTCGTCAAACAGAGCTTTTATGAGAAAGTTATAGCACAAACAATGGAGGGTAAATTTTAAGACCCATCTAACTTCAAAGAGCCATAAATTTATGCTCCAGAATCAGATTGAAGTGCAGGAGTAGTCAATGGAAATATATTGATTCATAGAAGACATTCCAAGAGATGAATTAAATTCCTGGGCATGTTAAAAGTGTTTAATATGGAAAATAAGGTACTTGTAGCATACCAGTTACAATATGGTATTTTGGTCTGGAATTTCAGCAGGCTGTAACTAGCAGCCAAGAACCCCCAAAAAAGTGAAAGTTGGATAGAGTGTTCATAAGATGTATATGAGGAAACCCAATTGATCTCCTACGAAAATTCCAATGGAGTAGGTGCGAAATTGCATAATTACCGTGCAGAGTTGCGCCAAGTTGAAAAATGAACAGGAAAATTAATGGGAAAATTTCAAACAGCCATAACTTTGTGCTCAAGACTCGGAATTGAGCATGGGATTAGGTGTTGGACAGTGGAATCTAAATATCCACCCAGAAAATTGATCGAGGAATTCAATTTTCCAGGAAATCAGAAGAAAGAATTCTGATATATATTATTGAACCAGAATGGTTCATATTTTCATGAAATTGTTGAAACAGTTAGCCTGACAAAGTTTTGTTGGCTACACATTTTGCAGAGTTAATAACAACTAGATCGGATCAGGATCACCATAGAGTCCAGAGGAATGGAAGAGACACAGGGGACTTACAATCATGAGGATGAGATTAGAGGGATGGATGTCCATTTGGGCATTGAAGGAACAAACTTCAATGGACACGGAGATGAAAGGAATGAAAACATGAATATGGCAGAGACCATTAAAAATTTGCAGAAGGATGTCCAAAGCTATAAATCTAATAATGAAAGGCTTAAGAGATCCAAGGAGAAACATGATGACTTCAACATGAATTTATTTGAGAGCTTGAATAGAATACAAAACAAATTGGATAAGGAGAGTGGCTCAAGCAAATCAGGAAGTCACAGGCCTTCTGATGAGAAAAGAAAAACAAGAAGTGTTAGCAGACATCACCAACACTCCCCAAGGTATTCCAATAAGAGAGGAGGTAGCAACTCAAGTCCATCCCCTATCAGAAAGCATAAGAGGTCTGGGGTGGATGAGCTATGAGGATAAATGAACAAAATCAAACCTCTTACATTTGATGGTGAGCACAAGAAGGATGAAGATGCAGAGACATGGTTGTTGGGCATGAGAAAATATTTACAATTGAATAATTATTCTTCTCATGTAGAAGGTAGAATTGCTATCTATAAACTCAAGGGAAAGGCATCCATGTGGTGGGATCAGCTTGTGCAAGTGCAACACATTAAAGAGAAAAGTGTTACTTGGAGGGAATTCAAGAAATATGTCGAGAAGAAATACTTGAATAAAAGATACTATGACAAGAAAATGAAAGACTTCTTTGAACTCAAGCTTAGGAGTATGAACATTGATGAATATGAGAGAAGGTTTTTAGAATTGTTGAAATATGTCTCTTTCATCAAGGATGAGACAGTTAAAATTTAGAGGTATTTGAGTGGATTTCCATCATTCATCAGTGAAAAAATACACTATGATGATCCGAAGACATTGGAGGAGACCATAAGGCGAGCTAAATGCCTATATGATCAGTAAAAATCAAGGCCAACTTTCAAAAAAGCTTGGGAAGACAAAAATAAATTCAAGGTGGATCAGAGGAAGAAGGGATCTAAGCCACCATTCTTCCAAAATAATCCATAGGGACAATAAACTCCTAGAGAGCCCAGAACGATTGAAACATGGGGTCAAAGGCCAAGGCAGCCACCTATCCAATGTTGGGGTTGTAAAGGAGATCACATGTTCAGATATTGTCCTCACAGAGGTGAAAAAGGGAGAATTGTTCACAATGTACAACAAGCTGAAACAGTGGAGGACATGGGCATAAATGTGCCAAGAATCTATGCAGCCCTGGACAACAAGCAAGCAGAGTATCAGTCACACATGATTGGAGTGGAAGGTATGATCAACAACCAAACCATTGCTATTTTAATTGATTCAAGAGCTATTCATAGTTATATAGATCCTAAGATGGTGGAAAGTTTTCATTTGCCAAGAAGAAAGCATGGGAAATCTTGGTTGGTGCAGTTGGCTACCGGAGCCAAAAGAAAAGTTAATGAGATGGTTAAGTCATGTCTTATGGACATGAATGGATTGAACACCAGGGCAGATTTGAACCTCTTTCCTTTAGGTTCCTATGACTATCTAATTGGGATGGATTGGTTGGACCAACATCATGCTATCCTAGATTGTCATAAAAATTCATTTACTTGCTTGGATGAGGAAGGGACCCTAAGGAAGGTACAGGGAATTCCCAGGGCAGTAACCATCAGAGAAATTTCGGCATTGTAGCTGAAGAAATGTTACAGAAAAGGCTGTCAAATCTTTATAGCGCATATGGAAGAGACACCTAAAGATGAGGTGCCAAATTTGGAAGATCATGCAGTACTAGAAGATTTTGAAGATGTCTTCAAGGAGGTGTCAGGACTACCCCCAAAGAGAGATATTGATTTCTCTATAAATTCAATGCTTGGAGCAACTCTAGTGTTAAAGACTCCTTACAGAATTAGTACACCGGAGCTGAAGGAGTTGCAAATGCAACTTGAAGAGATTCTGAAGAAGGGGTACATACGCCCAAGTGTGTCACCTTGGGGTGCCCCAGTCTTGTTCATGAAGAAGAAAGATGGAACATTAAGATTGTGCATTGATTTCAGACAGTTGAATAAAGTCATTGTTAAGAACAAATATCCTCTGCCAAGGATTGATGATCTTTTTGATCAATTGAAGGATGCAAAGATATTTTCAAAGATAGATCTCAGGTCGGGATACCATCAAGTAAGGATTAAAGAGGAAGATATCAACAAGACCGCCTTCAGGACAAGGTATGGTCATTATGAGTTCACA
>ML874891.1:0-10075 GCA_009831015.1 Picea engelmannii | reverse complement strand
CCACAGATGGAGAAGATTGTTGATCAAAACATTGAGAATAAGACCATGAGGAATACCTATTTTGAATATCTGGTCATGTGGAAGGGACACCCAATAGAATATGCCAACTGGGAAAATGAAGTTGTTATCTAAAAGCATGGAAAGGCAGTGCAGGAGCTCATGGACAAGAGTCCATGAATTTTTGTCAAGGGGAGTATGATGCAAGAGCATAGTTGGAAATCATACGGAGCAAGACCTATCAACATCTAGGAATCTATACAGGAGATCAATGTTGGCATTTACAACAAATATTTTGAAGCATGCCTTAACTCAACACCAGAATTAATCTTTTGAGGCACGCTTGAACTTTAGCAACGGAAAAATATTTGAGGCACGCTTGAATGATGGTGAGTGAAGTGGGAGTTTCCACTCCTGCTCTAGAATGCAACTAGTCTAGATAGTCATTAGGTTAAGTTTTAGAGTAGACAAGTAGCCAGGAAAAATATGAAGATCCCTCTGAGATAAATAGAGGTTTTGTACCCCCAAATGAGGGGGTTGTAGGGTAGATAGATGCAAATTAGAGAGATGCAAGTTAGTAGGATATTTCATTTTTCAGTGCTTTTTTTCTATTTCAGTTGTAGCCATTTTCACTTTTGAATATAACAGAGGAAATTTGACCCAATGCATGGTGTGGACATTGTTTGCAATTCCCTATTATTGTGTTTCATGAATGAATGAATGAATATGGTCATGAGTAGATGGAACTATGAATGTTAGGATAAGTTTCAATTGCTTCTCCTTTATTGAGGCAATGCAAGGTGTGCACACTGAATGCAAGGAGTGCATTGAAGGGATCTATTTTGGTTCTGAAGCTCATAAGAGATAACACAAAAGTTTCCCTTTGCAAGGAGTGCAAACAGACTAGTGCAAGGTGTGCACAGTCATCTAGAAGAATTTGAACCTTGCGTAAAGATTTGGTGCAAGGAGTGCACATATACGATATTCTACTAAGAGTCGAAGGTGCTTTGCGAGAAGTCAGCGAATCAGAAAAGGAGAATGCCAGGAGGGCGAGAGGAATTTTTCTTAGAGAAGTCCTTAGGATCTGAGTTATCAAAATCAATGAAGTGTAAGGAGTGCACAGGAAATCAAAGTATTCATGAGACCAAGCTCAGAAAGGCTAATGTTTTTTATAAGTGTGGACGAGACCCAAGAAATAGACTCACGGGAAGGATGTGGACCGTCCAATCAACATCTAGACAATGAGGAGAAGGTGCAGAGGATGAAGGATCTCAGCCGTTGATTTGTGCTCCAAAATATCAACATTTTGAAAGTCAAGAGTGTGGAGGACACTACTTTCGGGAACCCCTAATAAGCGAGATACCGATGAGATATGGATCGTCAGATTGAGGAAGGATCTGAATCATCGATTCAGCGCCATCACGATTTTAGTATCAGAAGAACGAAGGTGGGGAGACTCCAAAGTCATGAAACGTGAAACTCAACTTTTTCACAGTCGTTGATCAAAAGAAGGATCTGGACTATTGATCTAGCACCATCACGAGTTCAGACATCGAGAGGATGGACATGCCTCACATCGGGATTCCCCAACACGCGATATCCTGATGTGCTCAGAGGTTTGGCCCCAGGTCATAGTGAGGGTTCATATGGAAATAGGATAAGGGAGGAGCTAGAGAGCACTAGGCCCTTGTCGGTATTTTAGAGATCAGAAGAGTCAGGGTGACTCACATACAAATACCTGACTTGCGAAATTGCAATGCACATTTGTTTAGGCTCGTGGTCACAGTCTATGGTCGTGGGAGAGAAAGGGATTAATATAGAAGAGATAGTGCCTGTTTGTCATTGAGGTTCAAACAACGCTCAAGAGAGAATCTGCGGGTCTCATACGACCTCTGTATTTGGGAAAAGGACCTGTGTAAGTGGGTTTGGGGTCTAGCAGAGACCCAGAGAGTCACTTAGACTCATTTTCTTGATCGATCCTAGACCAGGAGTTCACACGAACCTTAGGAGATAAGGGGGATTTGTATCATAACTTCACAACCTAAGCCACTGAATGACATTAAGACTGTGTTGAGTGCAGAATTCAAGAAACCTAAGTCAGAGTCACAATGTATTATAGAATTGAGGGAAATCAAGAAGAAGGTCATTGAACCTGTTTGGGAGTTCGATCAAAGGTTTAAGACCCTGACAAACCATTTGACTTTTCATATTCCATATGAATAGAATAAAGAATGGTTCATTACTGCCCTCCTGCCACATACCAGAGTTCCTCTGATGCAACAGAAAATCACCTCGCAGGCTGAAGCTCTAGAAATTGCCATGAAACTAGGAGCAGCCCCTATAGGAGAATCCATCCCAGGTATGAGCCAAATATTGAATCAATTAAATAGCTTATCCTTACAAGTTGAAGATATGAATAAAGACAAAGGAAAGGAGAAAAGAGAATATATATGGTGTATCAGATGTAAATTAAAAGGCCATGACAAAGAGCACTACCCCTTATTTCATGAATACTTGGCCTCTGGAGCACCTAGTCCTTTGAAGCAGGCTATTGCACCCTAGTGTGAGGTATGTAGAACGAGACATCACCCTGGTGAATGTTACTATATGAAAAAATATGTCCAGACACCTACCAATATTTATTGCACATTCTGTAAGTTTGTGGGACATGATGAGAAGGATTGTCAGGCTTACAACCTCTTGCATGAAAGATCAAGTGATACATATAGGATCCAAGGAGAAAAAAAACAACAGGTAAACAGTACGCAAATAAACTCCCCAGGAAGAGGAAACTTCAACCCTCGTAGTGGATTCAGAGGAAGAGGACGAGGAGGAGGCATGGGTCGAGGTAGAGGACAAATTATCTATTATAACTGTGCACCACCAAGAAATTTGCCAAGGGATTGTCAGAACCCTTGTACCACTTGCAACTGTTGTAACTCCTTCAATCATGTAATTGAAGATTGTCTAGTGTTGTTAGCCAAGCTCCAGGAGAGACGAGGAGTAAAGCAACAAGTTCAACTAATATCAGTAGAACCTCGTGGTGAGGACCCCAAATTCATTGTTATTACTAGAGGAGGTGTTGTTACATGAGAAGACAGAGTAACCCCATGAAAGAATGTAGAAGACTCAGGGATCAGATGAGCTGCAAATAAGGTATAGTTGTTTGACCCAATGAGAGAGAGGCATAATTTTGAGGAAGAAAGGAAGGAATTTGTAGAAGGACAAGTTTCTTCATCTAAGGTACAACTGGAAGTAAGGGAATGTGAAATGCCACCAGCATTTGATCAATCTGCTATAGCCAAACAAGGAAAAGAGGTAAGAAAACTCATGGACTTCTTATATATCGGTATCAATTTAATTAAAGATGAAAGGGTTGTACAAGAATTACCACACCTAATAAGGAAATATAAAATTGGGAAAATAGATCCTATGTTGAGTAGAGTTGTGAATCAAGTATCAAGAAAAAGGAGAACAAACAAGGAATTACACCTTAGTGTTCAAATTGGAGATTACGATGTGGACTATGTGGTCCTCGACTTGGGATCAAAATTCAATGTTATGACGAAGCGTACTTGGGAACTGATGGGAAAACCCAAACTGAATTACTCTCCTATCAGGCTCAAGATGGCTAATCAACAGGCAGTGAGCCCCTTTGAAAGATTAGAACATGTTCATGTGGACATTGATGGGGTAAGGACATTTTCATACTTTCAAGTAATTGAGATTGTTGATGATATTTGTCCTTATCCTTTGATGTTATAAATTGATTGATATTTCAACAATTTGACCATTGTTGACCTAAAAAAGAGAAGAATGACATTTGAAGGTAATGTCCTTAAAGTCATTGCACCTTTGGAACCAGATGAAGGTCGTAGGTACATAGAACCTATCAAGGAAGAAGACCATGCATATGAGTTGGAGAACATTTAAAAGTTGACAGCAAGACAACAAGATTACATTAATCCTACAACAGATGGAAGCCTCAGCTGGCGAAGTGAAAGAGCATGCTCATCAGATTTATAAGAGGCATTATAAAAAAGGCAGAACAAGATGTATGAAGTCTCCACACGACGATGTTTCATATTGACCAAAGTAGTTCATTGGATTGGCACGGAAGTAAGTAACCTTCCAACGTTTGATGGCTTGAATCATTTAGAAACATTTCTATCTGAATTTGAGAAAACTGTACCAGTACAACAGAGGATGTTGGCACTAGATGAAGCATTAAAATCCACACCAGCCATATGGTGGGAGTAGACAAGAACAAAATCACGGAATGGACACAGTGTCGCACCCTATTGACAATGCACTTTTCAGACCAAACAGAAGGATGTGAAGTTCATTACACAGGATAGAGTTTCCCTAAGGATCACATGTGAAGCTGTGAGGAGGCCTAGAAGAACATCCCTAAAGAACAGTGGGTTCAAAAATTCATTAAAACCTTGGACACTACTGCTATCAACTGGTATCTTCAAGTGGAACTGCACCTCATCACTATACACTAGTATGTAATGAATCAGAACTTTATAGCTACCTTCTTATTTGAAATTCAGTATCCTACAGTAGATTAGGAACTATACATGGCAAGACAAAAGGTCTATGAGGAGGTACCTAACCTCCCTTTTGAGCAAGAAGAAGATGAATGGACTGCACCTCTTCAGCAGTTATAGGATTTCTACAATATTAATGTTGATGAGGATGATGACCCTAGAAATGTAAACATTGTAAAAAATGAAGGCCACAAAGACATAGAAGGGCCTGGGATTGAATTACGCTTTGTTGGACAACATATTAAAATCAAGAAAGTTAACACTGGAACATAACAAGAACCTAAGATGGAAAATGTGGGAGACTATTGGGATGATGCCATTATTAGCAAGATCACATAACCATTACATGAATATCAGGACTTGTTTCCCACCAAGTTCATAGATATGAAGGGAATTAAAGGACCCATGGGAGAAATGAAGATCCCTTTGAGACCAGATGAAAGACCTATCCAGTAGAGACCTTACATATTGAATCCCAAATATAAGAAGAAAGTTAGGATTGAATTGGATAGAATGTTGGAAGTGGGAATCATATAACCTATGGAAGAATCTGAATGAATTAGCCCTATGGTAGTTCAAGATAAGAAGATGGAAGAAATCAGGTTTTTTGTAGACCTAAGAAATTTTAACGATGTCGGTCTACATGACCCATTCCCTACACCTTTTACTGACGAAGTATTAGATAATGTAGGAGGACAGGAGGTTTACTCATTCACAAATGGGTTTTCAGGTTACCACCAGATTAGAATTTCTAAGGAAGCTCGACATAAGACCACATTTGCAATAGAATGGGGGTCGTTCCAGTATATTGTGATGCCTTTTGGCCTAAAGAATGCACCAGCCATCTTTTCCAGGGTGGTGGTCGAAGCATTTAAGGACTTCTTACACAAATTACTAGAAGCTTATTTTGATGATTGGACTATCTTTAGCCTAATGAAATACCATATTGAATGTTTACAATTGATGTTAGATAAGTGCAGGCAATGCCAGATTTCCCTGAACTTAAAAAAATGCATTTTCCTTCTTTTGACCCTTTGGAGTGCTACTAGGGCATATTGTGTGTAAGAAGGGATTGTTGGTAGATCCTTCCAAGATTGCCATCATTGTTGATCTACCTCCCCCTACTACAGTTAGACAGTTGTGCACTACACTGGGACACACTGGATAATACATGAAGTTCATTAAAGGGTATGCACAGATAACAACATCTATGGAGAAGCTATTAAAGAAAGACAGTAAGTTCCAATGGACAGAAGAATGCCAGTAGAGCTTTGACACACTAAAATAGAAAATGGTCACTACGTGAATCTTGGTTTTCCCATATTGGAGTAAGGAGTTCAATGTTCATGTTGATTCTTCGTCAATAGCCTTAGGAGTAGTTTTAGCACAGCCAAGTGCAGGAGAAATTGACCACCCCATAGCCTTTGCGAGTAGGAAGCTTTCCACAGTTGAAAGGAACTATACTACGACTGAAAGAGAAGGCTTGGATATGGTATATGCACTACAAAAGTTTCAACTCTATTTGTTGTGAGGACATTTTAATATGTTCACTGACCACTCTGCATTGAAATACTTGGTCAACAAGCCAGTGTTGGGGGGAAGAATATGCAGATGGTTATTGTTATTCTAGGAACATGACTTTGAGGTCGTGGTTAAGCTAGGGAGAATGAACAAGGGACCTGACCAGTTATCTAGGTTAGAACATGGAGAGGAACCTACTAGTCTGGAAGATACACTACCAAATGCACAGTTGTTGGCCATCAGGAAATTCGACGATCACTTCATCGAGATAGTTCAATTCTTGTCCATAGGAATGGCACCTGACGAATAAAGTTATGCATAAGAAACAATTGGTAGTCCACAACACCGATTTTGAACTGATATCTAGACAATTGTATAAGATGGGACCTGATGAGATCTTGAGGAGACGCATTATGGAGGCAGAAAGACCACTACTTCTGGAAGAAGCACATGAATGCATCGTAGGAGGACACTTTGCAAGGAAAGTAATAGTGCAAAAGATTCTCAGAGCTGGCCTTTGGTGGCCTACTTTACATAAGGATACTAAGGAATATTACAGAGCCTGTGACGTATGTCAGAGAGTAGTAAAGACGTATAGAAGATATGATATGCCTTTGGCACCACAATTAACACTACAAGTATTTGAAAAATGGGCCATTGATTTTGTGGGACCTATTAACCCACCAGGAATGCGCACATGAGCGAGATACATCATTACTATGACATAGTACTTGACCAGATGGGTGGAAGAAAGAGTAGTCAAGGATTGCAGTGCAGCTACAACTACGCAGTTCATTTTTGAGGATATCATAACTAGATTTGGATGCCTGAAGACCCTCATGAGTGATCAAGGCACACACTTCATCAATAAAACTATTGAATCCTTGATTAAGGAATTTGAAGTTCACCATCAGAAGAGCACCCCATACCATCCACAGTAGAATGGTATAGTCGAAGCTTTCAATAAGATCTTGGAGACAACACTGAAGAATATTTGCAATGTGAATAGAGATGACTGGGATTTAAGAATTCCAGCAGTGTTATCAGCCTATAGAACTACTTGCAAGAAGTTAACAACACATACCCCATTTAAGTTAGTATATGGCTTAGAAGCAGTGGTACCTATAGAATACTTGGTTCCTAGTTTAATAATTGTAGCATTCATAGGTATGGATGACACTAGCATTGTTCAAGACATAATTGCGTAGTTGGTAGAACTGGAAGAAGACAAGTTTATTGCAACATTTCATCAGCGGGTACAGAAGGAAAGAGAAAAGGATTATCATGAAATAGATATCAATAGGAAGGCATTTAAGAAGGGAGATTTGGTCTTGCTATATGAAAACAAGTTCATGAAGCATCTAAGGAAGTTCAGGACACATTGGCTTGAGCCATTTGAAGTTGTATATGTCATAGAAGGAGGAATTGCGCAGTTAAAGACCCTAAACGAAGTATGGAAAGAAGGTTTGGTAAACGGGAGCCGGTTGAAACTGTATTATGACAGCCAACTGCCTCGTAGCTCTCTATAAAATCATACGAAGAAGGTTCTAAGTACCAGGTGCAGTTGAAACTGGGTACCAGACATGGGAAAGACAATCTACATAAGAAAGGGAGGGACCGAGCATCAAGCACAGGCTGCTCCACACAATCTAAAGTCGAAGTAAAACAAAAGGTTTAGTATTGCAGTGACTTGGGACAAGTCACAAGTGAGTGTTGGGGGATTTTTTTCCCCTGGTTATGGAGGGAAACAAAGATAAAGGAGGAAGCATGAAGTATGAACTGCGCGGAAGGCACACAAACTGAGAATGGTTTGAAGTGGCCAAAGAAGCCGAAAAGAAGGAGAGAAGTAAGGGAAAGTGAGTCATTGAATGAGAAGATCAGGTAAGACAGATTGACAAGGAAAGATGGATCGTGGACAACTCAGCAAATGGAAAAATCCACCAATGGATACTTTGGAGCACCTCGCAGGAAAGAAGGAAAGACAGGTGGCAAAGCCCGAAAAACATCGGTCAAGTGGACCTAGGGTTTTAGACACCTAGGGCTTTGGGATCTAGGGTTTTGACACTTAGCCATCGGTCTAAGATTGTTCGAGAGTCATTGTAATATATAAATAAAGGTCTAGAATACATGGGAAGGGTTAGAGAGAGACCACGATTATTGTTGAGTGATTAGTGTTGTGTGTGAAGTATTGTGGAAGAGAGTATGCTTGTATTGTAATATCTTCAGTTGGGTGCGAAGATCAACCCTACAACTGGGTGCACAGGGAGGGTAGAGAAGAGAAAGAGAGAGATTTGCAAGCTAAGTGCATAGATAGAATTGTATGATTTCATATAATATATCAAGAAACATAGTTATGTGGACGTATCCCTAGGGAGAGGGTGAACCACGTATATATTTTTGTTCTATGTGATTGACGTTGTGTTATTTGTTATCTTCTATATTGTTATTGCATTATTGTGTTAGATTTGAGATATGATTATGTGAAGTAGGCTTAAGTGTGGTAAAGAACAACTAGATTGTTCTATATTGTTTCCTTGGATCCACTTGCATTTCCTCTGGTTGTATACACTTGTGTCCTGGAACCCCCTATTGCTACTTCAGGTGAGACTACATATGCTCTGCAGGTGTTGACAAAAGGGCCAGTAATTAGGGCTTGTTGGTGTGCTATTAGAGTTGAACCCTTGGTCTGCCCCTATGTCAACAAATACATAGCTTCCCAAGATGATAGAGCAACTTTTCCTGCAGAAAATAGTTCTCTACTTGTGCACCATGGGTTAGCTTCTCATATACTTCTTTAAAATCTTCATTGATGGCATATTTCTCTACACAGATATCATGAGATAAAGAAGTATTCTTCAAAACAATAGAAGCAACAATAGGAGGTCTAGAAAGTATATTGGATGCCTTGTTACTTGTACCCTTAGGGTAACATATAGGCTTACGATATTACATCAATATTTCAACCCATGGTGTATTCGTTGGCAACTCTCTCAATCTCAAAAGGCTATTGAATATTTGGCAGTGATAATACTGGTGTGGTATTGATCTTCTCCTTCAAAATGTTGAAATATTTTTGTTTCTTTCCTTCCCACTGAAAAGTGTTCTTCACATTGGTTAAGGCATGCAAAGGAGCAGCTAAAAAGGAGATGTTAAGAATGAATCTCCTCCAATATTGGACTGCACCCAAGAAGCTTCGGACCTCAATTACACTCTTTGGCTCAGGCCATTTTACAATTACTTCAATTTTGGAAGGATCAATCTTCAGTTGTCCTCCTCCCACAATACGACCTAAGTATACAAGTGCAGTCTTTCCAAAATCAAATATAGACATTTTCACATACATCTTTTCCCTTTTCAAAGTATCCAATACCTGCTTTACCTTCCTTACATGTTCATCCCAAGTCTCGCTAAAAACAAGAATCTCGTCTAAATACACAATCACAAAGTCATCTAGGAAAGGCCTGAATACATCATTCATCATACGCATGAAATTTGTCGGAGCATTACAAATCCCAAACGGAATAACTAACCACTCAAACAATCCCTGTTTGGTTTTAAAGGCAGTTTTCCATGCATCTTGTTCTGCAATCCTGATTTGATGATATCCTCTACACAAATCCAACTTAATAAAATAAACAACATTCTTCAACTGATCAAGTAAATCCTCTATACAAGGAAGAGGGTATTGATTTTCCATCGTGATTTTATTCAAAGCCCGGTAATTGACACACATTTGCCATGTGCCATCCTTTTTTGGCACCATCATGATATGAGAACCACAAGGAGATGAACTAGGCCTGATGACCCCTTGATCCAATAAGCCATGTACCTTCTTCTTGATCTCTTTCATCTCCACAACTAACATCATGTACATTCCCACATTAGGAAGAGGAGAATCCTATTGAAGATGTATCTCATGTTGGATTTCCCTCTTAGGAGGTAATCCATTCGGTTCCTGAAAAATATCATCATACTTAGAAACAATATCAATTAATTCATTTTTA